>CACRXK020005933.1:0-16142 GCA_902702795.2 Paramuricea clavata
GAGTTGTGATTTTGCAACACCAGCAAAGGAAGGTTTAGTGGACTTATTGATTGGAGTCGACAACGCAGATTTACTGTATTCAAGAGCAGATGTTCGTGGGGAACCAGGAAGCCCAATAGCCCGACTCGGACCACTAGGATGGAGTTGCATTGGAGCCACAGAGAAACAGCGAGGAACTGACTGTAGAACGCACACCATTAGAACATTTTTGTCCAGGAGTACTGCAGAAATTACATCCTGTTGCCAGATCGATGAACAGGTCAAAAGATTCTGGGAAGTTGAAAGCTACGGTACAGAGAACATGAACTCGATGGTTCATACTGCAGAAGATAGGGAAGCTTTGAAGAAGGTGAAAGAATCAATCAGCCACAATAGTGCAACGTCTAGATACAAGATCGCCATTCCTTGGAAAGAGAATCGTCCAAAACTCCCAGACAACAAAAACAATGCATTATCGAGACTCGGTAGCACTGAACGGAAGTTAAAGACGGATGAAATCGTGAGCAGGGAGTATCAACATACAATTGAATCGTATTTGGAGAAGGGCTACTTGCGGAAAGTCGGAAAAGACGAAGTGACCCCTCCCGAAGTATGGTATTTGCCACATTTCCCAATTATTCGAATGGACAAGACAACGACAAAAGTACGGATTGTTTTCGATTGTTCGGCTAAAACAGACGGACTATCCTTGAACGATGTCATTAATCCTGGACCGAAGTTACAGAAGGAGCTTTTCGATGTATTACTTCGTTTTCGGCGTCATCCAGTAGCATTAGCTTGCGATATTAAAGAGATGTATCTGCAAGTGGAAATTGAAGAAAACGATCGTCCATATTTTCGAGTCCTGTGGCGTGATCTAGACAGTACGAAAGAGCCCGATGTCTATGAGTTCACTCGTGTGGTCTTTGGCAAGAATTCGGCCCCCATGGAGGCGCAATTCATCGCACAAGAGAATGCAAGACTACACCAAGAAACCCATCCATTAGCGGCAGAAACCGTTTTAAAGTCGACTTACATGGATGACTCGATAGACAGTGTGGAGACAGACGAGATCGGCGTTAAGTTATATCGGCAGTTAAGCTCGCTTTGGAATCATGCGGGAATGCAGGCAAGGAAGTGGGTTTCGAATTCGGAAGCGGTTATGGAGGCGATCCCAGTGGAAGACCAAGCAGTGCAGCTCACAATTACTGATGACAAATATCCAGTTGTTAAAACCCTTGGTGTTGCTTGGGACAGCAAAGAAGATATCCTGACATTACCTGCTTCTAGAGTCTCCTCCGACCTTCCACTAACCAAGCGTAACGTTTTACGAACGATTGCTGCGGTATTTGACCCACTTGGGTTTGTCAGTCCATTCGTAATGGTCGCCAAGGTTATATTGCAAGAACTTTGGGCTCGCGGTTACGACTGGGATGACACAATCGAAGATGAAATCGCAATTCGGATATCAGCATGGTTTGAGCAGTTACGTGATGTCGCAACAATACATGTGCCAAGGTGTTTATGTGAGAACAAGGTAGTAGCTCGTCGAGAAATGGTGACATTCGTTGACGCTTCACTAAAGTCATACGGAGCTGTTGTCTATTTGAGATGTACATACGAGCATGGCACTCGCTCTAGCAGATTAATCGCCTCTAAGAGTAAGGTAGCACCGTTGCTACCAATGACGGTACCTAGACTAGAATTAATGGCTGCAGTTCTCGGCCTACGACTTACGCAGAATGTTCTTCGGGCGTTTGAAATGAACATACAGGATGTTAGCTTCTATTCTGACAGTGCTGACGTTCTGTGGTGGATTCGTGGCTATGGGAGAGACTTTCGACCATTTATAGCTAACCGAATTGGAGAGATACAAATGTATAGCAATCCTGCACAGTGGCAGCACGTTCCCACTGCTGAAAATCCTGCGGACCTGTGCACGCGAGGTGCAACCCCGTTGCAATTGTCCGAGTCTACGTTGTGGTGGAATGGTCCAGTATGGTTGGTACAGGATACTTCGCAGTGGCCTCAAATGGATTTGACGAAATCTCCAGTTAATCTTCCGGAAACGAAATCTGCCCACAAGAAGGATAGCAAAGGAAATGCAGTGGTTTCTGATGGTAGTCACAGTCTGGCAACGAAAGCAGAAGTGATACAACCCACAGATATCTGGCGGTTGGATCCAAAACGGTTTTCAGACTGGAAGCACTTAGTCCGCATACAAGCAAGAGTTAGCAGGTTCTTGACGAATTTGAGGAACAAGAAGAAGCGTCAGCAGTGCCAAACCGAGCTCGCACCGGAGGAAATTCGTGATGCTGAAGACGTGATCATTCGTAAAGCACAAGAAGAGTCCTTTGCAGCGGAGTACGTAGCTCTATCGAATGGAAAACCTCTGCCAGCGAAGAGTCAACTGGCGAAGCTTTCTCCGCGCATGGATCAGCAAGGTGTTATTCGGTGCAACAGCCGTCTCTACTACGCTGAGAGCTTACCCTACGACGCAAGATGCCCGATAATTCTGCCTCGCGGACATTGGGTTACCAAACTGATCGTGCGATATTATCATGCATTGGCAAACCACGTCGCAGGAACTAATTTTGTGCTTGCTCAAATCAGCCAAAGATTTTGGATTGTGGCAGCTAGAGAAGAAATAAGAGGATGGGAGAACGAGTGTTGTACATGCCAAAAACGACGGAATAAGCTGGCTTCTCAAGTCATGGGACCCCTGCCGGAAGTGCGTCTTCGTTTCACCTACCGAGCTTTTGACCAGACTGCTTTAGATTATGCAGGACCGTTCACGACAGTCCAAGGACGAGGAAAACAACGACTTAAATGGTGGCTTTGTTTGTTTACATGCCTAACCACACGCGCCGTCCATTTAGAGGTAGCTTGGGGGCTTGATACTGACAGTTTTCTCAATGCGTTTACCAGATTTACCAGTAGAAGAGGAGTTCCTAAAGAAGTAATCAGTGACAACGGTACGAACTTTGTCGGGGCGGTGAACGAATTAATAGGTCTGGTGAAACTGTTAGACCGAGAAAAGATTCAGCGAGACACAACACAGAAGGGTACTACATGGGCTTTCAATCCTCCTGGAGGTCCTCATTTTGGTGGAGTTTTTGAAATAATGGTTAAGGCCGCTAAGAAGGCCATTTATGCGGTGATTGAGAACAGTGATGTTACTGACGAGGAGTTGATTACTATATGCGCAGGTGTCGAAGGTTTCTTGAACTCTCGACCAATAACCTACCAATCGATGAATCCTTCTGATGATGTTCCACTCACACCCAACCACTTTCTTCATGGTCAGCTAGGCGGAGAATTCGCACCAGAGGTGATCGACATGGACGCTAACCCTCGTGAAAGATGGCGTAAGGTACAAGCAATTCTGTCACGAGTATGGGACCGCTGGTTGAAGGAATATTTACCAACATTGAACACACGAACGAAGTGGACGAACGTGGTAAAAGATTTGAAAGATGGTGACGTTGTTCTGGTCTTAGATAAAGACTTACCGAGAGGAAAATGGCCGTTGGGACGAATCGTAGCGACATATCCAGGGAAAGACGGACATAGCAGAGTGGCAAAGGTGCAGCTGGGAAACAAGTCATTGGTCAGACCCATTCACAAACTTGTCCCACTAAGAGTATAGTTTCTTGACTTGTAGATAGAGCCTTCAGTTTGAAAGGACTCGGGACCTTAAACTTGAACATTGATATTATGGACTAGAAAGGAGTTAAAATAGTTAAATCGCACTGCAATTGCATGTTCAGCAGTGCGGGGAGGGGGGATGTTTAGAAGAGATATGACTTTTTCACGCAAAACGCGGGACACGCGCGCAGACAATCAGTGGATTATTGATAAACTCGTGTAGGAATTTCGTATTAAAGTTTATTTTCACTGTTTTTGTACTAAATCGAGTACTTTTCGAGGCTAAATATCGTTACATCGCAACAGGATCGTTGCACCGGATCCTCCCATCCACAGAGTAAATCCGCAACAATATTTAGGCGATCTTGACCCCAGATTACAGCGCCACCATTTACTTGATAACTGGGAACATTGCAGAGAACCACATTTAAACTATATCGAGCCACCTTAAAGGCGGTTTTCCAGTCCTCGCACGAAGCTCCTCGCAGCTCCCTGCGAGTGCTTGCATCTAATAAAATGAACTGTTTAGCATTGTGAATTAATGTGATTGGATGAAAGTGCTCATGCATCACTCGCAGCGAGCTGCGAGGAGCTTCGTGCGAGGACTGGAAATCCGCCTTAAGGGAGTTTTCATTTGTAAAAATATTCTTAACAAAATTATCGTGTTACCATGACAACTGGTGCATTCGTCATCGCGCGTTAGCGTGCGCACGCACGCTGGGCGCTCCGCAAAAGTTTGCATTTTTTTCCATCAAGAACACAAGATTTCAAGTAAAATTTGTTGGAAAGTGGTGAATAAAAGTATAGTCTACGAGTATTTGAGGTTTGCAAACGGTTTTAAGTACTTCTTCTTATCAATAAGTTCATATATCATCGTGGTTTTTGTGTCTATCAATTGCTGTTTACAAGAAATATCGTTGAGAATCCAATGTTGACAATCGCCAGCGCGGACGTGATTGTATGCTGACGTAATTTGATCACCTAACGAGTTTTCCTGCGGTCAAGACAGTCAATTAGAATCAATTAATCCAATCATACACGAACAAATTGTCACTACAATGAATTATAATACCCATCGAATCTTGTTCAATTCAATGGCTAAATGGTTTTTTATTCTGGCAGTAAGTTTCTGGTTATTAAAAAGATCTAAAACTGCACTACCTCACCACAACAACACTTCAACGCCTGGGAATATCGTCATTTCATCGAAACTAACATCAATACCGGACAGATCGAGCTACATTTGGACATCTACACGTGATGTCGTATTAAGAAAATGTGCAATGTCTTCTAAATATCGTTATGGCTTGGAGTTCAAAATAAAGAAGAATAATCTACACTTATTCCTGCTAATATTATTATCTGGAGACGTTGCTACAAATCCAGGACCTGGAACTTCGACTGAACACACTAGTAATGAACTCAATGCCATTTATCTGAACGCGCGAAGTCTTAAAGCTTTTGTGCCATTTAATGATGATTCTTCTGCTAAAGTCTGCAAGATCACTTTGTTACAGGAACTAGTTCATAGTGGGTCCTATGACATCATCTGCATTTGCGAAACTTGGCTCAATGACTCAATTATAAGCAGCGAGCTGCTGCCTGGATATAGTGTCTTTCGCCGAGATAGAGTTGAAAAGGTTGGGGGCGGAGTGCTTGTTGCCGTGAAAGCCAATCTGCATGCGACTAGACGGCCAGATCTCGAAAGAAATGAAATCGAACTAGTTGTAGTGGAACTTAATAACACGAACAGTAAACCTGTAATCCTGTATACGTTTTATCGTCCTCCTGTTTCAGGCCCCGAAGTTTTCCATCACCTTAGTTCATCACTTCAGAATACAAGCGAATCTAGCTGTATTGTTTTGGCAGGAGACTTCAATCTTCCCGCACTTGACTGGACTACATTCGATGAACAAATCCCTACTACGGCCGGAGGTCAACTGGAAAACAGTTTCTGCGATCTGTTTGATGATAATTTCCTACAGCAATTCATTCTTGGTCCTACCCACAACTGTGGCAATAAACTTGACCTTCTTCTAAGTAACTGTCCTGAAATTATTACGAATGTCGAAACATCTACTCCCGAACAGTGCAAATTTCCAACCGATCATTATATCGTCGAATTTCAGATCAAACTTAAATTTAAGCGAGCTAGGAATGTCAAACGTCGAATTTACAACTACAAAATGGCAAACTTTGAAGGTTTGCGTAGCTGCTTGTCCAATGTACCGTTTGAGAACGCTTTCTCGGATGATATTGTCCAATACTGGTCGAATTGGAAAGACTTATTCTTGACGGCTGTGAATAAATTCGTCCCTGTTAAAACCATTAAAGACATAAATTCCCCCCAATGGATTGACGGCGAAGTTCGTCAGCTTGTCCGTAAGAAATACGCTGCACTCAAGAAATTCCGCCAGAATAGATCCATCATCCGTAAGCAAAAGTTGCGTTGTATAAGTCAAAACATCAAGAGTTTGATCAGAAAAAAACATCGCGAATATCTAGAAAGAGTCGAAAGTTCGTTCAACAAAAACCCGAAGTTTTTCTGGAGCTACCATAAAGCTATTCTACACCATAAGGAACAACACAACGCGGTTGTTACTTACAAAGATATTACAGCCAAAACTCCAGCAGAGAAAGCTGAACTTTTTAATTCATACTTCTCATCTGTGTTTGTACCATCAAAATCCACCACTGACACTGACAATAACTTAGACTCTTTTGATCCCGATACCCAAATATCTGATATAACCTTAACAACGGAAGAAGTTGCTGCGTGTCTGTATAATCTGGACATCTCTAAGGCAAGCGGCCCAGATGGCATTCCAGCAAGAATTCTAAAGGAATGTAGCCACCAAATCGCACCTAGCATTTGTGACCTGTTCAATCATTCGCTACGCACTGGGCGCCTTCCCTCCGAATGGAAATCAGCTGATGTTACACCCATTCACAAGAAAGACCTTAAAGAACCCGTTGAAAATTACAGACCGATTTCCCTCCTGCCTATCATCAGCAAAGTTTTGGAACGTTGTGTTTCCAGGAGATTCTACGATCACGTCATTCACCTCATCACACCATCACAACATGGTTTTCTTAGAAACGTTCGTGTATCACTCAGCTTGTCCAAGTTCTTCACTCTGTTGGTCAGTGTCTTGACAAAAACCTTCAGTCTGATATAATTTACCTTGATTTTGCCAAAGCTTTTGATTCTGTAGATCATCAAATACTTCTAAGAAAACTCAAGTCATATGGCGTTACAGGGCGTCTTCTCGACTGGTTTCGATTATTTAAGCGGACGTACCCAAAGAGTTGTTGTCGAAGGTGTCCCATCAAGCTGGGTTCCTGTTATCTCTGGCGTGCCACAAGGAAGTATCCTGGGTCCGATACTTTTTGCTGTCTTCATAAACGATCTTCCGGAAGTAATATCCAATGGCTCTTCGGAAGCTATGTATGCTGATGATACAAAGTTGTTTAGAAACATCAACTCTACAACTGACGGTGATTGTCTACAAGAATCTTTATCCAACCTCGACACGTGGAGCCATGATAATAACATCAAGTTCAACGCATTAAAATGTAAGGTTTTGAGCGTGACTCGAAAGAAATATCCCGTGACTTACAACTATCATCTGGGTTCATCTTCGTTGCTTCGTGTCCGGAAATAAAAAGATCTCGGCATCATCGTGACAGACAATCTCTTGTGGAACTCGCATATTCAAATGATAACAGCTAAAGCTAACAAGATGCTTGGTCTCCTAAAGAGAACTTGTCCTTTATTGACGGAAACCAAAATCCGGCGTTCATTATACCTATCGCTTGTAAAGTCGAAGTTATGCTATGGTACGGAAATTTGGTCTCCATCCAATGTCTCCCTCAAAGTCAAGATCGAAAGAATACAACGACGCGCGACAAGATGGATCCTAAGATCAAGAATAGGTGAGATATCATACCAGGAGAGACTTCAGACTTTGGACATGCTGCCGCTGTGTTATGACAGAGAAATCCAAGACTTGGTCTTCTTCTATAAGGCACTATACGGTTACGTAGACTTAGACAATTATGTTAGTTTTGTTAGTCATGATCGTTCTCGACTAACCTTAAATCCTAGTCTATTACTTCAAGTGCCGTTATGTAGAACAACTACGTTTAAAAACTCTTACTTTAATCGAACAGTTCATTTATGGAATGTAGTGTGCAGAACTGCATCACCTAATAGCTTCGTGACATTATTTACTTTTAAGAACTTTCTTCGTAGGACTTATTCGTTTTTACGTAATTCAGTTTTTGACGTAGACATGCCATGTACCTGGTCTCTTGTTCGAGACTGTCCATGTCACAGAAACTAAAATAATGTATAGTTCTTTGATTGAAGTAAAGTTCGTTTCGTGTACATGCCCAAGTCACATGTTTTCAAAACCAAGTTAGTTTTATTTTCCGTACAAATTTTCCAAAATCTACATGCATTTTACGTATTTGGAGATCCTGTGGGTATGCGCAAATCGAGCTTTACCTCAACTATAATTTATAGTGTAATGTAATTTTTTGTGTAAAGTTTGTAAGGGAGGTGCCTCGCATGGGCTTTTTCTGACTCGTTCGCACGTTTCCTTTTGGGAAATACCTATTTATCGTTATTGTTAGTATTCCCAATAAAGTTATAAAGACTACTTTAAATACTTCATGTTCGGAAAATACAATGGTTTTGTCAGCAAGGCGTTTCTGCATGCATGTATTTTCTAGTTGATGCAAATATTAATTAATACAGTTTAAAACCACTTTTCAGTTTTCACAAATTCACATTCTTTCCTCACTTGTTTATTTCAATTAAATCCTTTCCTCAGTTGCTTTATGAAATGAAATCTTCTAGGACTGCCACAGCTTTTATATGGTACTATTCTTAAATCTTATTAGTCCTCTTTGCAAGTGAGCCTTGAATTAATTTAAATTATACAGGATTTGTGTCGACAACTCGGAGAAAATTTCCCCACTTTTCGTTGCGGTCCCAGAAAACAAATTTTTTTCCCCACCCCTGCTGTTTGGTTGAGACGTTTACAATCCCGTACCCTGGCCAACTGCGGAAGCAGAAAGCCCTTGGTACTAGGTTGAGATGTTGGAAACTATACAGATTAGGGGATGATGACGTAGGTGACATATCACGTGATTCTTTTAGGTGCTATAATCTTAGTGATTTGGGGTTGGGATTAATAATAATTTTGTACTTGTTGGTGTTGGGTGTAAAAGACTATCTTAAAACGTACAAGTTTGTGACTCGTGATTTGTGACGTTGTGAAAGCGTGGATTTCTACAACGTGTTCCCCACAGAGATTGTAACGTTGAATACTCTAATACAAACGAAGTGCATGTTTATCACACACAACTGTTTTGTGAAGGTAGCATACAAGTATTTAAAAAAATCCTGCATCTGGACGAGTCTCCCTCTGATTGTGCACTGACTCAGTAACCCGGCTTCACTAGCTGTTTCTCAGTTTCTTCATTTTAAAGAAAGTAATCCATTGAACCATATCCACTTGACTGTCAGTCAGGAACATCAATACGTAATACTGGTGCAGTTTGTTTTGGTGCTTCTTTCTGTACAGACGTTCGTTTATGAGTTATCAATTCTTCACTTACTGCCTCAGTGATGAAGCTTTCTGGGAACTTGTAAGATGTATTTCCATATTCTCGTAAACACGGAATCATTCCAAGAAGATATTCACAGAAATCTTTACGAATACCAAACCACCCTAAACATGAGAAAAAATCAGTCTTATAATGAATATACATACTCAGTGCATGCATCTGCTCTCACTGTTACTTCATCTATTCGGCTGAACTGCAACGAAGCGCTACTCCCACGTTCTTACGCTTCCTAAGCTAGTTTCATATTCTGCAGAGTACAACGAAATTCGTTGTCTCGAGTGGGATTAGAACTCGCATCTTCAGGTTTGAAGAACTTTGTTTCAAATATTCCTATAAAGATTCTTGTTTGTTTTCGTCACTACCAACGCTGACAAAGAGATTATTACTTCTCATGTTATTTGTCAATACTTACAATGATTACCACCTTTATTACAAAATGATGTTGTTAACAATGTAAATAAAGCAATCTGCAGAGGAATCATAATCTTCACAAACAATTCTTCACTTGATCCATCAAGACGGTTCACCAATAAAATCTATATGGAATATTAGTAAAAACACAAACTTTGAGAAAATCTAGATAAACACTATTTTTGTTAACTGATCAGTTAACCAAACACGTGACCGTACAGAGTAAATGGCAAAAATAATGGGCAGCAGTGGAAACGACTGTTGTGAATTTGCCAAAAAATTGCTTAAACAATTATAAATGGCGTCATGGCGATAAACTACATCTTTATCGAAGAAAACCTGTGAAATTCTGACTTCTAGTGGAAGCCGTGCATGTTTCTATTTAACATTCAAAAACTCATTAATAATTCATGAGGAAAACACAAAGAAAAATCATAAGCGTGTCGTATCTTTATATGTGATAGAGATTTCCCTTGATTTACATAAACTTTAACTTTGATTTTCTCGCCTTACACAACGTATTTTTTTGAAAATTACTTCGCCAATGAACTAAATCGATCGTTTTTGAAGCAATTTAAAACATTCGCAGTGCGTGTTTTGTCAGATCTAAAGATACTTGGCTTTGCCTCGTATCTTTATATCTGATAAAACACTGCTGCTCATGTTTTAAATACTTCAACATTTGCCACAATTATTTCGAATATGTGTTGTGACGTCACTCGCAAAGGCTGGATACAGTAGATGCAACGGAGCAAGTGAAACGGTACGTCAACTACTTAATTAACACCCGGTTATGACATAGAAAACGCTGTCTTAAAAAGGCTTACCTCAAAAACCAAAAGTGGTACAACCAACGTCATAGAAACAATCACAATTGTCACGTGATTTTGTTTCTGAGCTGGGGAAACAATGTCAGATCTAAGAAACAGCAGTGACCAGATCACATAATACACGACCAATAAACATAATAATGTCATCACTATCCAAATTGGAATAAATACAACCTAAGAAAAAAAGACATCAACATTTGTCAATAAAACAAGCCATTCAATGACATGAGATCTCGTTGATAACGAGTACGAGTGAAGCTTAGTATAAAGATATAAAACATTATTTTGTTATTGGTGATAAGTTAAATTAATAGTGATAAGTATTTCTATGTAACTCGTTGTTCAGAAAAAGTTATTCTTTGGTTTCATTGTCTGCTATACTCTTTTCATCATAATTATACGCAAAAATTGTTGAAGCTACGTATAAACAAGTACGTTCTGATACGTTCGCCTGCTCTTCTGTGCGATAAACAAAGCCTTAGAAGAACCCTTCGCACGTCACCTTGGCTATACGGAGCCTCGCTTTCGTGTATGTAACATCAGTTAAATCTAACGTCTCAATCATGAAAACGAGGCTCTAAAGCCAAGGTGACGTACCTTCCGAAAGGGAGTATTATCAGGTCAGCAAAGTTTGCTCACCAAAAATGAAAGAATGCCGGCAGCGGATCGGCAAGTATACGTTCTTCACAAATGTTTAACAATTAGTCTCCGAAGGCAAGGTGATTACAAGCTTATATTCACTAGCCTATATTTACAAGCCGAAGGCGAAGTGAATATATAGGCTTGTAATCACCGAACTTGAGGCGACTAATTGTTTTAGTATAATTTCAGTGTTGAAAAAGTTTTATGTACTGTTTAACTAACGAGCAGGAGTGTTTTATTAGGTTTAAAGACACGAGCGAGCAGCGCGAGTGGCTTTAGACCTAATAAAACACGACCTGCGAGTTTATTAAACGGCTTCAAACGACTATACAAATTCAATAGATATACCACCTTATTAGTATTCTTTATATAAAAAATACTAATGAGGACACGACAACAATAGATACTGCCTTATTAGTATTCTTTATATAAAGAATACTAATTAGGAGTGTTTTATCAGGTTTAAAGCCACTGCACGTGACATATTATGGTTGACATGATTTTCCAATAAGCTTATGAATTATTAATGAGTGTTTTATTTATGATTAAAAAACTCATTAATAATTCATGAGGAAAAGACGAAGGAAATCACTGCCGTGTCGGTGGTTTTATATGTGAAAATTTTTAAAATTACTTCGCTAATGAACTCTTTAGATGGGTCGTTTTTTAAGCCATTTAAAACACTCCAAGTCCGTGCTTTATCAGATATACTCGAGCTGCGCTCTCGTGTTTTATATCTGATGTTTTAAATAGTATTTCAAAAACTCATTAATAATTCATGAAGCAATTATCGAATCTTGAGTAAGAAATTAGTCACGTGCATACGTCTTTATACCAGCTAAAGAATACTTTAACAAAAGACCATTGTTATGCAAACTATATAAAGATTTTTATATAAAGATTTTTATATAAAAATTTGACTTATTATGCAAACGTTTTTTAAACCTAATAAAACACTCCTGCTCGTTTTTTTAAATAGTACATATACAGGTCATTTTTCAATACTGAAATTATACTAATAAGTAGTAATATTCAAAACACTTAAAACTCTATTGAAATAATACGAGATACGTTTGGCATATATTTTCAATGACAATGAGATTACATGAAACATGCACTGGATATTTTTTCAAATCCTTACTATATGGAAATAGACGTATGGATCTTCGTTGGAAATAATATTGAAATCCAATTTTCATACTAATTGTATATTTTCATACTATGGCCGGGATACAGTATTGAAATAGTATGGATATACCATGGATAATAAAATAAATGGATATGAAACTTCTGACGTCATTGACTGCATCCTTGTTGAAAAACGTGACGTCACGCGTATTGCGAATGTTACCAAAGTTCTCGGCATTTTTGTTGTTTTGCTATATTTTCCACTTTAAAAGGGTGATCTTGAAGCGTAAACTGGTCTAATTGTTTTAAAAACATGCCTAAGCCACGACAAAGTATTCAAGGTAAATGTTTTTCGTCTTTGTTTTGTATTTTTTTACATTTGTAGCTACGAAATTGGCGTCACAAATTTTTGCGAAATTTGCGATGTATTTTTCACTGTTTAGTGCTTGAAATATTTGCTAAAATTGACTGGGAATACTTAGAGTTTTCATCGTAGAATGGCGTGGTTACATTTATTTGCTCTTTGACTAAAATGTTTAGCTGTATTATTGCTAAACATGCCGTTTTTGAGAATTTGATTTTCAATTAGGTTGAGGCAACCAGCCACGCCATCAATCCCAGTAAAAACATTTATTTTATTATCCATGGATATACTATGGATTTAGCGCGATGCAATTGCAAATTCCATAGTATGAATTTCACTATTTTTTCCAGTGATGTAATCTTAAGAGTTAAGATTATTCATATGTTGTTAATATACTAGTACTATATGGATTATCAGTTGCTTTGCCTGCTTTTCTCGTCCAAGTTCCATGTTTCTATGATCTGACCATGCAGTTATATATATACTGTACACGAGCCCCCTTGGAAACCCTAGGACGATGGTACTTGATTATGACAAAATTTACTTACCACCCACGACCATTCGACAATGTTATCTAGTTTCAATGACAGGAAAATAAACTGTAGAATGTTAACGGCAAAAATCATTTCAAACTACAGAAAAGAAAGAAAATGTATGATAGTTGCGCGAGGTTTGTAGTACAGCGTGTCCTGTCTTATCTACTCTCTTAAACCGCAGAATGTTCTCAATGCAAGATGTGCATATTGAGGACGCATACAGGAAAGTTTCATTCGTTGAAAAGTTCTATCGTTATGCTCGTGCCAAATTATTGTAAATTTAACTTTTTCGGAACAAAATAAGGTAGAGTTCAATGTCATTGAGGCCACTTTCCTTCCTGAAGGGTGAAGGAAATAATTTCCAGCCTTACCAGTTTGGATAACAAATGTCATTTCTTCTCGAAGTTCAAAACAGGTCGCGGGATATTGCTATTCCATTTCAGAGCCATCCTCAGAGATATGAAAAACTAGTTTGAATTCATTTATTCTGACACTACAGAGAACAACGAAAAATTCATTGTCTCAAGCAAAATGTTTCGTTTTTCTCTGCAGACTGCAGTATCAAAATAAATGTGAAACTAGTTTTTTATATTGACATCCTTCTCAGCAGTATGGGAATAGCAACTTCAGTTCTCATCACGGGTGAAAAAATTTTATTTTCTGGGACAACAAGGGAACATGAATATTTTCTGTGAAGTATCGACTGTTTATAACTGTACGTGAACTGCTTAACTGTGACAAAGTGTTAAAACGAATGGTATATATATTCAAATGGATAAACAAAATTCATAAAAGCAAACCTATAATTGTTCAGAAGCCGGTTAGCTGAACCGTAGATTAACCCAAAATTCAAATCAAACTTCCCAATAGCTTGTTTATAAACTTGGAGAAATTTCCTCAGAAACTTGTCTGGATCAGTAGGAGTTTTCTTTCCCTGCTGGCAGAGGTCTCTAAGAGTTTTCTTTTCTGACGTTTAGAAATAAACGGACGTGCAGAAACACACCAAGTAAAACAGCGAGTTAAATTTTAACCCAGGATTATAGCGCTAGCCCAGCTTCGAACAACCACCCCCCTGCTGAAAATATATCTAGGTTTACTGTTGGAGCTCTGCTGTTGGAGGTAGCTTGTAAATGAGGAGCATAGTGGAAGGAGCCTGGGTATGAGGTTGAGCTTATACTCCAATGTACAGTAGGTGTTGGTTGGAATAGTTAGGGTTAATATTGCGTCAGCTGATCAAAGGGAACAACAGTGGGGAACAACAGTGCGCCTACTGAATGCAGTTCTATTTTGATGTTGATATTTTTCAATTTTCTTTCTGCTCACCACAAACATTTTCTGGGACCATTGCAACGGTCCCATGGTCTGCTATTTATTGCGCACCCATTGTCCAAATGGAATAAAATGGAATAACTTTCTGAAATAACATTCTGGAATAACTTTCTGGAATAACATTCAGAAATATATTTTTTGACTGCATTTCGCCACCACAAATTTACAAGATTTTTTCAAAACCGCCAGCCCTGGAGTTTCAAAATCACCCGCCCTGGAGCACAACATGTCAAAATCTTATAACGTTTTGGCTGGATTTCACGACAGCCATGATCTGAAACAAAATACCTCTCAATGCTTCAAGCAAGAGCCCGACTTCAGGATCAGTTGTATGAAGACCAGATAGTGCTATCTACCAATAGTGATTGTAAAAATGCTTGAAACGCGATAAAAATATGGGTATGGATCACACAATTAATAAAAAGCAAATTGAATTTTTATATACTAAAATTCACTCTGGTGGATATAGCACTACTGACTACCTGGTCTTCATACAACTGCCCCAGTTACAATCTGTAGTAGGAAAGGTCGAGAATTATATCAATGTTGTGAGCGTGGGATGATTTGGAAAAAAATTTACAACTTGGCCAAAGGCGGCCGACTCTTACCTCGACTGAGCGATCATGTCTCAACTCCCAGATACAAAACATAATGGACAATGGTGAAATAATGTATATCGGAGCAAATGCAAGAATCCAGCTATACTTTTGTTCATTGATATTATTACACAACAAGATTTCAAATAATAGGAGTAAGACATGGATTATCAATGACAAGATCATGGCTTTAAATTCGGCGTTTCCATCACCATCTTGCCTAGAAGAAAAATTATGGTAGAATAGTAAGACATTTCTTTCTATAGAACGAAAAGCATTTTTGTCCAGAAACTGTCTGTTGATGCACAACATTTCAGCTACATGTGATGTGCGCTGAGCAGAAACATAATCTTACAACAAATTCGGACTTTTTCTCAAATTATTTACTAATTGTCTGTGCTGAGGAAGAAATAGGAATAAAACTGTACCGATATTGTGGATTTGTTACCCAGACATAAATCCCCAAAGTCCCGCCAGTCAACGTAATAAACTTCCATAACCAGACTGGTAAAAATACTGCCCAGAAACTCCACTCGATTATTCCATCAAGACGTAATGCAAGAAGGACAGAAAATAAAATCAGCAGGAAAAACAACAAGAATTTACTAAAAACAAAAAACATGTCATCATTACAAAAATCAAAACAATGAATAATCATTAAAGCAGGCCCGTAGCTGAGGGGGGGGGGCCTGGGGGGCAGAGCCCCCCCCACTCGGAAATAAAATTGAAATTATGCCCCCCCCTTATTCCACATTTTTTGCCATGATATACAATACTACAGCGACCATAGAAGATTAATACTTGAGGCTCATAGTCATACTCAATTTTTGTATAAAAATAGATTGCTTGTGGCCTAAAATAAATAACCTCATAGGCGTAGAGTATGGGGGGGGGTTTGGAGCTCGAGCTCCTCCAGAAATCTTACACCGGGGGCTAATAGCCCCTGCAGACGTTTTGCAGAACTAATAGCTGTTAATGTTGTTATTTTTTTGGTATGAAAAATTGAGATAAAGTACCTGGAACGTACCTGGGGGGGGGGGGG
>CACRXK020005933.1:16162-26536 GCA_902702795.2 Paramuricea clavata
AGTCAGAATCATCCCAACCCCTCTGTTACATTCTTTCTGCAGTGCCCCCCCCCCCCAGAAATTGAGAGCCAGCTACGGGCTATAAAGCAAATGGAAATTCTATGTGCATTTATTAGACCTACTGTACCAGGAACACCTGTGAAAAATGCAACTACACTGTATAGGTCCCTGACAGGAATCGAACCTGTCATCTTGGTCATCTTGCAATTCCAGTGCAGCACTCTAACCAAATGACAAAGTCCGGGCAGTTGTTGAGCTCTAACTGCAAGTGAGATGCCAACAAAATTTTGATGTAAAATAATTGTGTGTGATTGACCGATAATCGGTACGGACATTGGGTTGAATTTTGCCTTATCGGTAGATAATCTGAATTGGTAAAATTATCTATATTTCTGATTGTCTAAAATTGATTGTTGAGAAAATTCACTCTTTAAAAATTATATGCATTGCACGTTGATGCACGTTGTCATTGCGTTTTAATGGAATATGTTAAATTAATGTGTGAAGCGTGCCATTTATTTACACGAGAAGATAAAAGTCATATCTTCAAGCCACAGTGTAATGTTATGTTTATTTATTATTAGCATGACAAAATTACTGGATGCTGATTGGTTGAGAGGAGTACAATTATTTCATTAATTGTACTGCAGTACAATTAATGATTTTCCCAAAACAAACAAAATGGTGGAAACGTATTTTATTAAACACAAATGTGAAATGAAATTGCCCTAGAGGAACTAGATGAAAATACAACCAAAAGCACCAAATTTTGCTTTAACAAAAGAACTAAATTAAAATACAAACAAAAGCACCAAATTTTGGTTGAAAGTATGGCACAACTGGGCTTTGGTGAGAGAATATGATGTTGACATTGATAAGTATCCAATTTTGTCATGCTAATAATAAACAAGTAATCATGCATTGTTGCATGGACAATTAGGGATTAATAGTACTTGCGCTGTTTGGAAATTTGCCAAATTGGACTCGCCCCAGTGGCCCGTCCAATTTTGGCAAAATTTCCAAACATCACTTGTACTATTAATCCCTAATTGTACGTGCCGTCGCATGATTATCTATACTAATTATATAGTCCCAAGCAAAAAATTGTGAAATTTCATGCTCAAAAGCAAATTGGAAAAAGTCACATGATCGATGTCCTCTGAAGATATGGAAAATATCTCACTATGTATTTTTCAGTATCTCAATCGCTACTATATAAATACTGGTATATATATTTATAAACAAAATTTCACCATATATAATATAATCTAAATTTCACCATCACTGTCCAATTATATGCAAATATATAATCAATCAATGAAAGGTCACGACAATACCAGCCATCATTTCGTGATCGATTTCAAATATCAATCGATTAGGTACGCTGGGTAATATTTAATAATACAATGGATGTTTTATACTTTGATGTTTAGTTGTTTATACATGTGATTAACATTCTCAATTTTATATTACTTCAGTTATGTTAGAAATGTAAACAGTTTCTTGATTCTCACTATAAGTCCTTACATAAATATATTATAAACATGTATGATGTATCAATAATCGATTGTCAATTTAATTAATTTGACAAAGTATAATTTCAGTGATTTTGCTGTAGTGAACTGAAGTTCGTGAAATCTGTATCAAGAAAGTACTTCATAAATATGTCATAAATATCTATTACCTTGGATTGAATTCTTGAAACAAGGTTCTCAAATTCATATTTTTACAAAGCTGGCAGCATGATTCTTCACATTATTTGTTGTCGTTCACTCGTTCTCGATAAAATTATGATAATTTATGCGCTGAGTATAAATATGCATTCAATAATTAAGTTTCTAATTATTTGTTTCTGCTTCAATGGATGATTGATGATTCCAGCTACAGGCTAAATTTTGATCCAGACAAGAAGGACGAAATCTATCATTATATAGCTTAAAAGTAAAGTTGCGAAATTTGGTTGCAAAATGTTGTGAATTAAATACGGAAAATAAGCCCTGTGAAATTAGCAAATTTTGAGTATTTCAGTACAGTACGCGCGGAAAATCCATATAATGATAGATTTCGTCTTTCTTGTCTAGATAAAAAATAGTTGATAGCTGGAGTCATCCATTGATTAGATCCGTTGACTACAGTTGCCGGACTACCCTGGGTGCCAGAGGTTCTTCCACGCTCGTAGGGGGGATAATCGTGTATCCCTCATTATCCCTCCCTACGAGCGTGGAAGAACCTCTGGCACCCAGGGTATTGCCGGACTAGAATATTGTCCTACAGCGGGTACATGGGGAATTCCACTATAAAGTGTGCTCATCTTTAATCCCTTATCGAGAATTTTTATCATCTCGCTCGACAACCTCGTCACTCGATAGAACTAACAGTTGAAGGGGGTTTTGCAGATGGAAATTTCGAGCGGAAGATTTAAATATATACAATTTCAGACCTACTCGGACCTGCGGCCTCTTTTCACATATGAGAATACGGAAGCATCCGTCTCGTGACGTCATGAAGTAAATTCACCTGGATTGAGCGCCAACGCTGTTCTATGTACATCAGTGGGTTCTATCGACGAATATAAATCGTCTATTAAGCGCGAAGACATATGATATTTTTGAGTAAATACCAAGATTTGTGATTCCGAATAATAACTAACTGAACTAAACTAACGGACTAACCGAACTAACAAGCTCACGCATCGAATATAAAGCGATACCTAACGTTGCATAGTCTTAGTGCCAGTCATGGAAATGGTGCCAGTATTCAGTAAAGCTTTAGAAAGTTGCGGATTGATACAACTACCCATACTTGTGTATTTCAGGTAGTTGCAGGGGCGTAGCCAAGGGGGGGCAAGGGGGGGCGTTCGCCCCCCCCCCAATCGCAAAAAAACCATTCTCTGAAAAAGGCTAAATCCGTAGAGAAATGGGGGGGGGGGTACACGTTACATCCTCGAAGCTGAAACGGATTAAGTACGTCTCGACTGAGGAAAACGACGAAATACTGGAAGAACTTGATTTCTAAAATCTCGTTAAAACAGTTGTAGATATGGTTCCAAGAGGAATAGATTTAGTTTAGATTTACATGTATATGCATTATGATAACATGAATATTCTTCTCAGACTTATTCTGTATCATATATAAAAGCGATCGAGTAGAAACTTAGAAATGTCTGGGAAAATTTATGTCTTCGACGTACTTTATAATCTTCGGGATTCTGCAAGATTTCACACCCAAAATGCTTGAAATCACATTTCAGGGACTCTAAATTTTAAAATTTTCCCTGGGGTGCATGCCCCCGAACCCCCCTAGAGCGTACTTTTTCTTCAAGAGTCTCAAGAAGTCTGTTTTAGGTTTTTCCAAATAAAGTTTACAGTTATTACTTCTTAACGGATACATATCAGTTAGGCAAATTTTAAAGATGTTGGTCATACATTCTGGCAGTTGGCCTTGTAAGGCCTTAAATGTCATCATCATTTCTCTTTTCTTAAGAGTGGTTTCAATTGGTTCCCAGTGATAAGGGAATTTCGATCTTACTGCGTAAGTTGACCCTGTGATAATTCGAGCCGCTCGTTTTTGCATTTTTAAAAGCTTGTCTGTATGTGTACGACTGCCGTCATTCCACACGTTGGAGCAATAGGTAAAGTGATGTAAGACTGGCGAGTTGTACATGTTAATTAATACGTTTTGGTTAACAAATCGTTTGGCTCGTCTTAGTTAGGCAATGCTCTTGGATAGTTTTTTGCATAGTGAAGATCATTGTTTATGCCATCTCAGTTCATCGTCTAAAGTAATTCCCAGTACTTTCTTATTGGTCACCTGTTTGATGTTATGATTACCAATCAGCATAACATGGGTCATATGAAAATTGTTTCAATTTTCGTTTAGAGGCTATTAGCATAAATTCAGTTTTTTTAACGTTTAGAGTAAGCTTGTTTGCTATTAACCAGTACTAGTTATTGACATTATACAAATCGTTATTTAGTTTCACTTCTATGTCCGCAGGTGAATTACCATGCTTGATATATATGTGTCATCTGCAAACATAGACTAGTGCCTCTGTTTGTTCGAGGGAGTTAGGAAGATCGTTTATATACAATGAGAATAATAACGGTCCTAAGTTTGATCCCTGTGGGACTCCGCACCTTATCTTTTTCAGTTGGGATTTTGTACCTTGGACTGTACATAATTGACTCCTATTGGTTAAGTACGATTTGAAGAAGTTAAGGATTTTGTGGTCGACTGTATCGAATGCCTTTTTGAGATCAAGAAACAAGACACAATTTATTAAGCCTCTATCCATATTCATTAAATATTCATTGGTTGATTGCAAGAGGGCAGTTTCAGTAGAGTGATATTTACGGAAGCCAGATTGGCGTTTTGTGACAATTTCAAGACAAATTGCTTCTGCATTAACTGAAATTAAGTCAGCTCTATTAGTATAGGGAATAACATCTCTTAGGTAGATAGCCACTCCTCCTCCATTGCGGTTTCTATATATCCTTTCTTACCAAATCGTAACCTGGTATTTTAACCTCAGAGTTGTCTATGGAGTCGTCAAGTCGAGTTTCGTTGATACAAATTACATCAAAAGGGAGTTTAGCCAGAAAATTAAACCAATAATTCGTTTTTATATTATGCTTTACCAGACTTGCAATATTTAAATGCCTTATTTTGAATCCCTTGAGTTTTGGGTAAACCTTTTCATATTGGTCCGTGGTCGGAGTAATTGGGTCTAGAGGGTTCACATTTTCATTATCGTTAGTCTTAGTAACATCCCCGTCATCATGATCATCATGATCATCATTATCATTGTCGAGTCTACTTTGATCAGATGATGACGAGGATGCTACAGTATCTTCTATTTTGGAATAATAAGAAGTATCTAGTCAATTGATATTCTTTAAGTAATTCTTTATGTTTTTTTGCCAAGGAGGCGGAGCCCTTTGTGTTCAAATGCAGACCACATTGTCGTACCCAGAAGAAGAAGAAGAAGGGTCTTACGCGCGGTGCGACGAGGGGCTCTGGCCAAATCCATAACCGGATACCATAAAAACATGGTAAGAAAACAATATCTGGTGCTAGAACTAGCCAATCAGATGCCAGTTCGGATATGGATTTGGCCAGAGCCCCTCGTCGCACCACGCGTAAGAAGGGCTCTGGGTACGAGAATGATGCAGACCATAGCTATTTAACTGGTATTTATCGATGTTATTAGTGTCTATTAGACCCCAGTTTTGCTCGATACATAAATCATTTAATTTGTAGTTCATTACATTTTGTTACCTTCGTAGCCAGAGATGGGTCATCATTTCGGGTGATGATTGATGAAGGAATCAAATCGATTTTGTTTTGCTGCTTCCTGATTCCTTTACCGAGATTACAGATGGATTGCACCTGATCTGGTGAGTTGTTCTTGATGTCGTTGGTACACACATGTAGTATAACAACATTCAGCTTTGCCATTAATGCCGGTTTGACATAATGGGCCATATCAGCAGCTGTAGCACCAGGGAACTGGATATTGTGGCTTAGGCCATTCATGTGTTTGAACATCGAGTCTCCGGGAATAGCAACAGTTTGTTTCTGCTTGTCATATTTTGTTGGTCTATAGGGAGAATTTTGTGCTCGATTTGGGTTCTGCTCAAATAAATTACCTGATAATCACACCTAAGCACTAATTAGACCTATTGGTAGGTTGTTAAACCATTGCTAAATCATTGATGAAACATTACTGTTGTTGTGAAATTTAAATAAAGTCATTCTTGTTAATTTTGAAATTGGGTATTTTTATATTCAATGCCAATGGAGGCGAAGTCATTCTTTAAAGCACGAATGAATTACGGGGGACTTTCTTTTTGCGTGGTGTTTATTCGAGAATGACCAAATCTAGCTCTCAGCAGGTTGTATTATTAATATAACGATATCCTACGATATCGTATATCACTCTCTATCAGATAATACCTTTTCTTCCTTTTCCATTGAAGACGTAGCCTGTGCGCAGTCATGAGACTGGGCACAGGCTATTGAAGACGTGGTATTAATGAAACTAAATTGGCTTCCAGTACAGACTACAGTCTCGTACAAGATTGGTCCCTGTTGTGTGAATATTATGAACGTTTTATAATATTAAGAACTCATTAAGAACTCATTAAGAACTCATTAAGAACTCATTCACTGAGTTGCTAGTTGTTGATTATGCAGCGTATTATTAGTTAGATTATCTAGTATATTGTTATGTTAATAAAGTAAAAAACCCATAAAAATAGAACGTTATTTCAGACTTATGTATGATACTGTGTATGTAGTCGGTAAAGTACGTGTCAAAAACACAATTTAGTGAAACCGATATTTGAGTTTATAACATTGGTGACGAGGAATAAACAAAGTTAGTATGCCTCCTAAATCGAGAAAGGCGTTAAAAATCGAAGAATTCGAGCCAGACGAAGACATATTAGAAACCACATGCAACCATTTCCAATTGTGGAGACGAAGACTCGAGATTCAAATGAAATATTTCGACTTCGTAAAGCCAGACGATATGAAAGCAGCGTTGTTAGTTCATGGTGGCGACAAAATCCTTTCGATAGACGAGAACGGAGCTGAACCAGAAGGCGACTTGGACGAATACAAGAAGCTTATAGCGAAAATTGAGGGGAGTATCTAATTGGAGCGGGTAGCGGGTAAAAGGAGCGGGTCGCAGGTAAAAGGAGCGGGTAATTAAAAAAGGAGCGGGTAATTAAAAAAGGAGCGGGTAAAAGGAGCGTGTAATTAAAAAAAAGAGCGGGTAATTTCCCAGGTGCTAACGGCGGTGGGGAATTTTAAAGAAAAAAAAGACATTTTTTATGAAAATGTAACAACATGAGGACCATTTTTACTAAGTGAAACCATTGACTTCACATAAAAAATCTCGAAAATTCTATCAAATGTTAAATTGACAGATATTTAACAGCCTGAACATGTCTTATTATGACGTGCTGCAGCTGAAAATACGTACACACTAGCGCAACGTTTTTGGGTCACCAAATGGACAAAAAGTATTATAACATGTACAAGTGCTACTCAAAACTCTACAGTCTGTCTCGGCTATTGCCTCATCAAACTGTGGTTATGCATTACTAACTCTATGGAGCAAAGGAAACTATAAACCATTTTTTACTATAAATTTATCCGAATTTCAAGTTTTTAGCCATCCGGTTTTTTATATACGTACATGCCTTACGTGTACATGGCGGCCATCATGAGTGGCTTCAAAGATGGCGGCTAAGTTATCTTTCCAGTTCCCTTAAGCCCCGTTTACTCTATGCTCAATTCTTGGTACCGTAACATTTTTTTGGTTCTTAAAAGAACCACCGTACCAATATGGGCACCGATTTTATCCGTGCCGTACCAAAAATTGAGCGTAGTGTAAACGGGGCTTTAGAGTTCAATGGTTTAAACTGAACGTGAGCGCCTTATTAAAACACACTGTGTTTAGAAACTTTTGCTCTATTGTACGTGTAGTCTAAAAATGTGTATATATGCTACACCACTATCAGTTTCTGAATAAATTCAATGGTGTTCTGCAAACCTAAACCCTAACCGTGCAAACCGCGTTCAATATGTTCATAGTTTTCCACAGTTTGGTGAGGCAATAGCCGAGACAGACTGTAGAGTTTTGAGTAGCACTTGTGCATGTTATAATAATTTTTGTCCATTTGGTGACCCAAAAACGTTGCGCTGGTGTGTACGTATTTTCAGCACGTCATAATAAGACATGTTCAGGCTGTTAAATATCTGTCAATTTAACATTTGATAGAATTTTCGAGATTTTTTATGTGAAGTCAATGGTTTCACTTAGTAAAAATGGTCCTCATGTTGTTACACTTTCATAAAAAAATGTATTTTTTTTTCTTTAAAATTCCCCACCGGCGCTTAGCACCTGGGAAATTACTCAAATTACCCGCTCTTTTTTTTAATTACCCGCTCCTTTTACCCGCTCCTTTTTTAATTACCCGCTCCTTTTACCCGCGACCCGCTACCCGCTCCAATTAGATACTCCCAAAATTGAGCATGTATATGTGGCGAAAAACACGAGATTGCACGCGAGGTTTAGATTTAACAAAGCCGTTCGACAATCGAATCAATCTATTGCTCAATACGAACTCGAACTTCGACGACTCGCTAAAGAGTGTGACTTTCACGGATACGACGAAGGAATGATTTTAGACCGTTTGATATTAACGTGCAAAGACGAAAGCCTTCAAGCGAAAGCGTTAGAAAACAACTGGACACTCGAAGACTTCTTAAAGTATGCGACTACAAAGCAAGACTTCGAAGCACAAAGAAACGAAATGAAAATGGAAATTAAGAAAGAATCACTCGAAGTACGAAGAGTAGCTGATAAAAGATTCTCGAGAGGAAAATCGCAAAAGCTGTACTCGTTTAGAAATCGCGAAAACCCGAGAAAACCCGTCAGCGACGTGAAAGATAACAAAACCTGCACGAAGTGTGGTCGTGACAAATCACATTCTACATGCCCAGCTGCCGAAAAAGAATGTTTCAATTGCCAGAAGATTGGTCATTTCCGTGCACAGTGTTTCTCAAAGAAAACCCGACAGCAGATCGAAGCAAGTAAAAGCTGCTGGCTTGCATGGTGGTTCTGTGATGAATGATTTCCAACAAGATTCTGTCGACTCGTCTGATTCCGATCCTGAGTTTTACAAATGTGTGAGCGAGAAATTGGGTATACGGGCAGTAAAAGGACAAAATACTAGCAACAGTTTGTTACCTGTTTACATCTGTGGAACCAAGGTTATCGTTGATCCAGATGCCGGCGCTGATGTCGACCTAATCTCAGTTAAAGATTTCAAGAAAATTCATGAAGCAAATCCTGAGATCAAGAAACAAATAAAGAAACCAAAACAGAAGATCTACGCCCTGAATGGTAAAGAGCTGGAAGTTATAGCTACAATTAAAGATGCAAAGTTGTCAAACAAGAACGCAGAAATACTCACTGATCTCTACGTTATTGAGGACGGTATTCATAAATTCCCATTATTATCAGAAAGAACACTGATGAATCTTGGTATGATTAAATACAGCGCTGAGGGAGAGTTTGTGAAGAAAGTTGACACGAGACAAAGCAATGACAAAGAAAGAAAGTGTAAACCTGAAGATAAAGTACCACAAGAAGAGCTCAGGAAGATCTTGCAGAAACATAAGAAGATTTCCAAGGCATAGGAACATTAAGAATAAAGTACCACAAGAAGAGCTCAGAAAGATCTTGCAGAAACATAAGATGTTCCAAGGTATAGGGACATTAAAGAATCCTGAAACAGGAGAGCCAATCCTCACTCATATCGAGATGAATGCCGATGCAAAACCAGTCATACAACCTCCAAGACCTGTCCCACACCATCTCGTAGAAAGAACCAAGAAGAAATTGGATTACTTTGTTCAAGAAGGGATAATGACTTGGACTAAACCAGGAGAACCGATTTCATATGCCAGTCCACTTGTCATCACACCAAAAGGAGATGATGATGTTCGCATCACTGCAGACTTCCGAGTGGCAAACAAAGGAGCATCGAGAACCCGCATCGTACCTGGTCTACGAGTAGACGAATTGTCGGCAACGTTTGGAGACTGCAAAGTGTTTTCCCATCTTGATATGAACAATGGCTACCACCAAATGAAAGTTGACGAGGATTCCAAGAAATATCTAGTAGTGACCACACCCTGGGGAAATTTGAAGCATGAAACGCTTGCACAGGGATGGATAACCAGCCAAGATGAATTCGACAGACGAATAAATGAGATTCTAGCGGGAATTCCTCACGTAAAAAGTAATCGAGACGACTGTCTAATTGGTGTGAAAGATCGAAACGAGCACAACAGAACACTCGACCTAGTCCTAACACGTCTGCAAGAACATGGATTAACATTAAGATTGGAGAAATGTGAATTTGGAAAGGAGGAGTTGAGTTCTATGGTGTCAGATTTACGGGAGAAGGAATCAAACCATCGAAGGCGAAAGTGAAAGCGTTGCAAGAATGTGTAGAGCCCAGTTCAAAAGAAGGAGTAAGAAGCTTTCTGCAGATGGTGGGATATATGTCTCGATTTATCACCAGCTTTGCCCAGATTGCCGCACCGCTGCGACAGTTAACGAAGTCAACCTCAACCTTCCATTGGGGACCTATAGAACAGGAAGCTTTCGATAGCCTGAAGAGCAGTTTGACGGAGCAAACAACCCTATAATGTGTGAGGAACCCGTTGTGGCTAATGCAAAACCCATATCACGAATTGCTACACAAATGTGCCTAGGAGTAAAACTAGATGAAACCCTTAATTGGGATAGTCACATTGAAATGATATGCAAGAAGGCGAGCGCTGCTATTGGCG
>CACRXK020005934.1:0-26530 GCA_902702795.2 Paramuricea clavata
TTCTGCAATCTAACCTGATCACAAGTAAAATATTATACGAGCCGCCAACACCAAGTCATAAAGTACTATTTAAAGCACGCGTAGGAGTGTTTTATGACATATAAAACACGACGCGTAGCGGAGTGATTTATATGTGATAAAACACGACTACAAGTGCTTTAAATGGCTTCAAATACTTATACGAGTTGAGTTCATTGGCAAAGTAATTTTTAAAATAAACTTTATCTAAACCGAGAAAATCAAAGCTAAAGTTTATGTAAATTAACATGATTTTTTATGACATATAAAACCACGACACGCTTATGATTTTTCTCTGTGTTTTCCTCCTGAATTATTAATGATTTTTGAATCATAATTAACTATTAATACATGTCATGTACATTGTACAGTATATGAATAATTCATATTCTTGAATTTACATCAGCCTGCACAAAATGGATAAGGAAAATAAAACACTGAATATATAAAAAGTTTAGTTACTCAGACAGAGATGATTTTAGCGGAAAATCACAATATGAGCCCGCGAACAACAAAGACATTGGATTGCGGTTGGGTATCAAAAGTTGGTCTTCAAAAGTTGGTCTTCAAAAGTTGGTCTTCAAAAGTTGGTCTTCAAAAGTTGGTCTTCAAAAGTTGGTCTTCAAAAGTTGGTCTTCAAAAGTTGGTCTTCAAAAGTTGGTCTTCAAAAGTTGGTCTTCAAAAGTTGGTCTTCAAAAGTTGGTCTTCAAAAGTTGGTCTTCAAAAGTTGGTCTTCAAAAGTTGGTCTTCAAAAAATAAGTTGTGTTTTCAACCGATAAACCGGTGATCTTCAAAAACAATGTTGTTATTTTAATGAAATGAATATGATCCTCAAAATATCATATAGTGAAATGCAAAAGTTGATTTTTGGCGGACATGGGACACCATACAAAATATCCTCTGAAACTTATGTACAATAATCCCAATTTACTCCATTTTACCTATGATTTTCTACCGCAACTTATCCCTCATTGTTCAAAAATTAAACCTTATACCCATTGCAATTCCTTTATACCCTGCGTTTTGTTTTGAAAAAAAATTGTACAATAACAATGACGCAGTGTTGTTTATTCAAAAACATCACGCGAAAAAAAGCAAAATTTAAACCTTGATCACGAAATCTGAACAAGAAATGACAAACCAACGAGTAGTTGGTGAATTAGACGAGATAGTTTTAAACATATTTCATTTTCTCGATGGAAACGAGGTGTTAAAATGCAGCCTAGTTTGCAAACGTTGGCATAGGATTGCTAACGATAACAGTTTATGGCAAAACTTGGTTTTAAATCGCTGGCCTTCGCAAAGAGCTGTACTTGGACAGGTTTCGACACTTGCCTTGCACTGGCAAAAGCTTTACAGGTACTTTTGGGATGGAATTTGTGAGAAAAACGTTTGAAATAATAGCATTAAACTGGTTGAAATATATTTATTTTACGACTAATATTTTAATATTAGGTCTAAATTAGCGTGACGAAAGTTGCAATTAGCGGAGGATTTAAGAGATTCATGCTGTTCTCCAAGTGATGTCCACACCAGACAAGTAGAAAACTACTTGATCATGGTGGGATTTGTACTCAGGTAGATTATATATATTGGATGATGTTCTCCTAGTAATGTCCACACCAGACAAGTAGAAAACTACTTGATCATGGTGGGATTTGTACTCAGGTAGATTATATATATTGGATGATGTTCTCAAAGTGATGTCCACACCAGGCAAGTAGAAAACTACTTAATCATGGTGGAATTTGTACTCAGGTAGATAATATATATTGAATGATGTTCTCCAAGCGATGTCCAAATCAGACTGAAGTGATATTATAATTGTACAATTACAATATATATATTGAATGAACTATGCCCTGGTAACGACAGCCCCTTCGACACTAAACGACCATCGGACCATGGTCAAATTTACCATTAAATTGAATGTTTTATAGGTACTTACTCGGAATCGGAAACTACTCTCCAGATGACATGAAGTATTTTATAATCTGTAAACTTGGCGAGAGCTTTCTAGATTCGGACGAACTCCAGCGAGCCGTATTTAACGCCATGGAAGACGTCAACTTGCGGTGGGAAAAGCCACGCTTGTATGAACTCGAGGAAACTAGCCCGCGATTCTTTAACAGCAACATGGAACTGTACTACGACACTCACGACCTAAAATGGGTGTTCGTAGATAGACGCAGGGAATATGTCGACGACTCTTTTACGATTCGTTTAAACCAAGACCGCATGACGAGCCGACAGATGAGGTTCATCAGGCCGTACCAAGTTATGGCGAGTTGCGTTATGATGTACAGATGGTTGACACTGTTCAAATATATGTTCATGGAGGACGTAGGGCTAGCCTTCTACCGAATTTGGCGATTCCGGTTAAAACATTCCGAAACTGGTTCCATCTTCGAAACTTACGATTGGAAAGCGGCAATGTCGTCGACATTTTCCCACGGTTGTCCTATTTCTATAAAATTCCGAGACGACGGCTTGACTGTACTTAATATGCTCTCGAGCCCATTTTTTGTAACCCACCCATTGGGAAATACATATAAGATATCCTACGAGATTCCTTTCCCGGTTTATTCTGAATCCGTGTTTTCGTCCGAGAATGTTTCCCGAAGCTCAAGCATCGAGACTTTGGATAACATCAAGTCCGAACCCAAGGCCACGGAATTCTTGCCCGCTTTGAAGGCGGGCGAGTTTTCAATTTCACCTGTTCTCGCACTAAAAGCGGGGGAGTATTCGGCTATGCCAACGGTCGCATCCAAAGGGATAACCCAGAGTTTCAGTTCGGACACGTTAAGCAGCTACAGCGGCAAGTCCGGTAACGACGAAGACCAAGAGAGCGAGGACAACGGGGACGATTGCGGTTATTTTTGCAACTGTGAATATTTTATCCATCGTAGTTCATGGGAATACGAGGAGCAACAAATGACCCAGGCGGAAGTTGCAACAAAATGGGAAGCCATAATCGACCATCCGCAGCCGACGTTCGAGTTGGTGTTCGACTCTTACGAGGAGAAATGGTTGTTCTTTTGCTGCGACCCCAAGAACCTTAAATGCCCAGAAAAATTAAACAGACAGGTTATCGAGAAAAGTTTAGAGTCCGCTAAGAGCATCCGAGATGACCCTGATGAGAATGAAATTGCCAGGTCGGCACTAGAAATTGCAGACTCAGCACAAGAAAATGCTGACTCGGCACCTACGATTGCCGATGCAGCATCTACAAGCACATGTATTGTTACAAATGATACTAGTATCCTCGATTGCATAGGTGCGGCCATTGCAAGCATGCCAGGGACAAGCGCCGAAGCGGAGCAGACCAATTTGAGTTTGGGCCAAGAGGCGATGCCATCGAGTTTAACTCTATATCGATTGATTTGCTTGTTCGACTTGGCGTCGCCTCAGTACAAGAGTTCAGAAGAATGTTGTGTCTGGTCAGTGTGCTTACAGCATCGCTTGTCAAGAGGAATTGTACAGCTTAAAGATCTGAATGGTACATATTAGCATATTTTTACCTTTGGGTGTAAAGTATCACTTTAGAATACTACCAACACTGGACCACCACGTTTGAGATATCTTTCTCAGGTAGTTCAGACACAAACCACAACAGCTTATTGTAGAATACTACCTATACCAAGTTTGAGATCTCTTTTTCAGGTAGTTCAGACACAAACCACAACAGCTTATTGTAGAATACTACCTACACTGGACCACCACGTTTGAGATATCTTTTTCAGGTAGTTCACACACAAACCACGACAGCTTATTGTAGAATACTACCTACATTGGACCACCACGTTTGAGATATCTTTTTCAGGTAGTTCAGACACAAACCAGGACAGCTTATTGTAGAATACTACCTACACTGGACCACCACGTTTGAGATATCTTCTTCAGGTAGTTCAGACACAAACCACGACAGCTTATTGTAGAATACTACCTACATTGGACCACCACGTTTGAGATATCTTTTTCAGGTAGTTCAGACACAAACCAGGACAGCTTATTGTAGAATACTACCTACACTGGACCACCACGTTTGAGATATCTTTTTCAGGTAGTTCAGACACAAACCACGACAGCTTATTGTAGAATACTACCTACACTGGACCACCACGTTTGAGATATCTTTTTCAAGTAGTTTAGACACAAACCACGACAGCTTATTGTAGAATACTACCTACACTGGACCACCACGTTTGAGATATCTTTTTCAAGTAGTTTAGACACAAACCACGACAGCTTATTGTAGAATACTATCTACACTGGACCGCCACGTTTGAGATATCTTTTTCAAGTAGTTCAGACACAAACCACGACAGCTTATTGTAGAATACTACGTACCTACACTGGACCACCACATTTGAGATATCTTTTTCAAGTAGTTCACACACAAAGCACGACAGCTTATTGTATACTACCTACACTGGACCACCAAGTTTAGGGCGATTTTGTGATTTCTTTCAATTTCTTCCAGGCTGGTTACGTGTGTTCGCGACGTTAAACAGAGAACTACGACTGTATTGTAGCGACCTTACCGTCATGTCTTTAAACCAAAACATTGGATTCCTAGACGACAAGAATCTCAGCTGCAGTTCTAAGACCAAACCAGAGGGCCTCTCTTCGACTTCGAGTGACAACCAAAGCGAAGTCTCCTCGGACGGTTCTTCCGAAGACGAGTTTGGAAACCCTTTGGAAAAGTTTAAGAAAGACACGTGTGCTTTATTACAGCTTTTGGTGAACCAGAAATTTGCCCATCCTTATGGCACCGTGGCCGGCGCTGTAGCTTGAGTAACAACGAGACATGAGCCCCTACAGACGACTAGCAACTCTTCTTTGACAAGTTTATCTTCTCGTGTGTACAGTCAGCAAGTTTTCCTTGAGAAGTTGTGTTGTTCTTGTGCATGCAGGGAATGTTGTTCAAGTGCCTATGACACGAAATTTCACCCCAAATGTTTATGATTGCATTGTAAAGATCACTTAAAATGACTTAATAATTTCTTTTGTAGAATTTTGGTAACATGCTTCCTTTGTAAGATATTCAACTTTGTTCCATATGCGAATATCACCGGTGTGACATATCACATCGCATAATGACATTTTGATAACGCAATATTTTACCTTTATAAAATATTTTTACAAACAAATACAGAGGGTTAATTACCAGTTATGAAATTAATACATATACAAGGGCAATTTTTAAGTTTTTTAGATACGTATTTGTCAAGAAACTATACTTTTCTGAAAACTCATTATGTGATGTGATGTCACACCGGCGATATTTGCATATGAAACAAAGTTGAATATCCTGAAAAGTGAGCAAGTTACCAAAATTCTATAAACGAAATTATTAAGTCATTTTAATTAAATGATCTTTACAATGCAACCATAAACCTTTGGGGTGAAATTTCGTGTCATGGGCACTTTAAGGTTACTTCACATGATGAACGTGCGTTTTAGTCTATTGAACATGGCGCAACGAATTTTAGATGTAGCTTTACCGAATTTTTAGTGAAGAAAGTCAAGAAAATGCTGATTTCGAAAATCTTCATTTGATGGGTGTTCTGTTTAAACATGTTCAGTATTGGCTGACTAAAGAAATATATAGGTATCCCATAAAAAATCAAAATATGTTTATAGTTTACCTCAACGTTTGTCTACATATCTCGATTTGAATCTTCAAGGGTGCGGTTAAAAAAAAGTGTGCGGAAAATTTCTCTTCTTCGATGGTTTTTCTGATATGACGTTTTCTTTGACAACTTCGTGCATATCAGTGACAAATCCAAAAATCAGGGCACATCAGAAAAAAACACTAAAGAAGAGAAATTTTCCACACACGTTTTTTTTTACCGTTCCCATGAAGATTCGAATTGCGATATCTAGACAAACGTTGAGGTAAACTATAAACATATTTTGATCTTTTTATGAAGGTACCTATATATTTCTTCAGTCAGCCAATACTGAAAATGTTTTAACTGAACACCCATCAAATGAAGATTTTCGAAATCAGCATTTTCTTGGCTTTCTTCACTGAAAATGTGGTAAAGTTACACCTAAAATTCGTTGCGCAATGTCCAATAGACTAAAACGCACGTTCATCGTGTGAAGTAACCTTAATTTTAAACATCTCACGACGAACAAATCTTCTTTGTCCAAAAGCTCGCATGTCTAGCTTTGAAACAAGGCTCCTTTGCAAGTAAAAATTGTCCATTTTTTGCCTTAAACATGAGCGAATAAAACTTGTCAAGGCAAGGAAATCTTATCTTGAGAGCGCTTATTGTCGATTTCAGGTAACTTTTCAACACGCTGTTCCCAAGTTCGTTGCGAACTTGCCAATTACGTTGTCAAGTTCGGAAGTTGGGCGTGAACGTCGCAACGGAAGTTCGCAAGTTCATTTCAAAGTTAGTCGAACTTTGATTGTAAAGAAATGTTCATAGTTGGATTTGAAATTACTGTATAAGGCCCTATGCACATATTACTGCAGTAAAATATTGGTCCAGTGGTCTCCCAAGACGAAAAATGCCTTTTAAAATAAATTTATAGATGAAAGTTTTACATTTGTTTACAATCGAAGTTCGAACTTTGAAATGAACTTACGAACTTCGCTGCGAAGTTCCCGCCCAACTTCCGAATTTGGAAACGTAATAAAAACAATATACAGTTTGTATCAAATAATATTTAAAATAAAATGTATATCCAATTTAATTTGACGTGTGCCATTGGTATATAAATTGATGGTTGACGAATGATGTATAACAATGATTATTTTCGCAAATTTATGCCAACGAGTGTAAATAAATATATCGATTGATAAACAGACAAACAAGCAATATAAATTAAACTAAAAATCTTGTCAAAAATCTATTTAATAAGATTAAACTAAATAATGTGTCAATGATACTGGTTTCGCGTTTGTTGGTCGTTTAAAAACGGTCTTAAATTAAGCTTTTTTACATATGACTGTCCACGTATATAGCGCTATTAAGGTCTTAAATAAAACGAGTTGAAATAATACAATACCCTTCTACAAGCTACAAACTAGATATGTCCTATCAAGACGTGCAATTGCACGACTTGGTACCGTACAGTTTCAAGTTTTAACACAAACTGTTGAGAACCCATGGTCCTGTTCTACACACGGAAAAATCTCACATCTTGTAGCAGATCTGCCAACAAGTTGTGTTCGCACTGCTTGTCCCAAGTTGTCGACAAGTTTCGAACAAGCTGTTAACAACTTGTAACAACCTTGTTGATATTATCAGACTTGTTGCAAGGTTGTTCCAACAAGTCCGATACAGTCATGATATAACAATATTGTTACAACCTTGTGTCGTCAACTTTGTTACATTCTTGTTATATCATGATTGTATCAGACTTGTTAGGGGCGGACCATTAGAAATCCCGGGAGGTGTGAAAATTCCCCCAAAAAAATTCGTGCAAAGAAAAATGCCTGGAAAAAAATTCGCGCAGCCATTACGTCAGAGAAAAAAAATCGTGCAAGCAAACAACAAATAGTCTTGAAAAAAATTCTTGCAGAGGTTAAATGCATAAAAAAAATCCTACAGAGACATTACTTTCTAATGGCCCGCCCCTTAGAGCAACCTTGTAACAAGTCTGATAATGCCATCAAGCTTGTTACAAGTTGTTAACAGCTTGTTCCAAACTTGTTCCAACAACTGGGAAGAAGCAGTGCAAACACAACTTGTCGACAGCTTGTGAACAGATTTGTAACAACTTGTTTGCAGACCTGTAACAACTTGTGCGTTTTTACATGTGTTCACGCGTAAAAACGCACAAGTTGTAAGAAACCTGCAGCAGACTTGTAGGAATGCTGTTCCAACAACTTGCCAACAGGATGTGTTCGCACTGCTTGTTCTCAGCTTGTTGACAAGTTGTCAACGCCTTGTTGGCAACTTGCTACAAGGTTGTCGAGCTCAACAGACTTATTACAAGTTGTTCAACAACTTGTCATCGTCCTGCAATTCAACAATTTATCAACAAATTGCGAGTGACAACCTTGTAGCAACTTGATAAATTAACAACATTTTTACAACTTGTTGACAAGCTCGCTACAAGCCTGTTGCGAACACATCTTGTTGACAAGTCTATACATCTTGCCTCTATACTAACCAATCTTGGCAGAAAATGTTTAATCACATGTGATTCTCTTTAATCATACTGGTATCAAAATCCCACATCCAGGAACTGTTGTCATACTCACAGATAAAAACTGTCTACTCGCATGTGAAATTTCAGATATTCAAGTTTCACGCGAGGCAATCCTGAATATCAGATATTTGTGGTTCCGTACCATTCCCATAGAAACAAGACCAATGTCTAACAATCTTATACTTTACCGATCCTTTCTTCGACTTTTTTCTTCTCGTAATATTTTTTCATCCTTCGTACCATCTCTACCGATTGACTCGCCAGGTAACTCTTCTTCATTCCCCGAGGAGCTGAACCGCGGAATTTGACGCGATATATGAAGGTCACTTTGGAACTTGTCATGCCATCGCCCACTGGACGAATTATGATACCAGAGAGTTGGTCATCCGCCCTGGAGTAAGGTCAGAATAGAACAAACATTAAGCGACTAACCACGATTTTTTGCCTTCTCAAATTCACTCCCTTTTCAAATAGCAAAACTCCCTTTTCAAATAGCAAAACTCTTTTTTCAAGTAGCAAAACTCTCTTTTCAAATAGCAAAACTCCGTTTTCAAGTAGCAAAACTCCCTTTTCAAATAGCAAAACTCCCTTTTCAAATAGCAAAACTCCCTTTTCAAATAGCAAAACTCCCTTTTCAAATAGCAAAACTCCCTTTTCAAATAGCAAAACTCCCTTTTCAAATAGCAAACTCCCTTTTCAAATAGCAGAACTCCCTTTTCAAATAGCAGAACTCCCTTTTCAAATAGCAAAACCCCCTTTTCAAATAGCAAAACTCCCTTTTCAAATAGCAAAGCGTTCTAGCGCAAGTACGCGGCAACAACCATTGGCGTACCGCGACAAAAATCATAGACGAACCTGATGATGTCTTTCGTAGGCGGCACGCTGGGATGCGTTGTACTTCGGAACGCCAACATATGATAACAATCACTTTCTATATCACTGACTCTCTGACTCATGGCTTCCAAGAACTCTCTCTTCTTACAAAACGCTGGCATCTTCATTTGGCTAAAGAAATCGGTAGCTTTTTGCTCATTACATCATACACATATGCCTGTGATAACGGGTGACAAAAATTTTTCCCCATCCATGTCTACTAAAACAAGGGGTTCCAAATTTCACAATTTCACTTTTGCGTACCGTGGACCAGGGGTTTCCTGTTACCCTCTCCATCACCCCCCCCCAACCATTCTCCCCCCCTCCAAAAGAAAACCTCTGACCCAGGGTAGCTTTTGGGGGCCACCCGTTCTGGTCCTCTTATATAATTATAGAATATAATAATTGAAAAACTCAGTGATAAAACGGCTTATAATAATAAAATAATAAAACTTGTAACGGAAAAATTGCCTTTCTGTATGGGGCTTTATTTAAGCAAAGTATAACTCCATTCTACTACGCTAACATTCTCCCTGGATCTCAGTTATACTGGACCTCGATGGAGAACAGTTTTACAACTAATTCAAAAACTCATTACTAATTAGGAAAAATCACAGCAAAATAAACACAAAGAAAAATCATACGCGTGTCTTATCTTTATATGTGATAGAGATTTCCCTTGATTTACATAAACTTTAACTTTGATTTTCTCGACTTACAGAAGGTATGAGTTTTGAAAATTACCTCGCCAATGAACTTACTAGATCGATCGTTTTTGAAGTACTATCTTAAAGCACGCGTAGGAGTGTTTTATCACATATAAAACACGACGCGTAGCGGAGAGTTTTATATGTGATAAAACACGACTACAAGTGCTTCAAAAACGACTCATCTTAAACGAGTTCATTGGCGAAGTAATTTTTAAAATAAACTTTGTCTAAACCGAGAAAATCAAAGCTAAAGTTTATGTAAATTAACGTGATTTTTTATCACATATAAAACCACGACACGCTTATGAATTATTCCCTGAATTATTAATGAGTTTTTGAAGCAACTTAAAACATTCGCAGTGCGTGTTTTCTTAGGCCTAAAGATACTCGGCTAATGCATCGTATCTTTATATCTGATAAGACACTGCTGCTCATGTTTTACTAAAAATAGTACTTCGAGCTCCTCAATAAGTTCAATTTAAAGTAAACGGTTACCTATAAATGATTTTAAAGTTCCCATGTCCAACCGTTTCGACAACATCAAGATGCAAATGCAGACAATCCCATTCTTTTCTATGTTTGATTTCTGTTATAAGTTCCACGGCTACAAAGCAGAAAGAGAAGCCCAAACTTATAATTGATCAGACATTCGAGTTTCAAACTAATCCCAAGATTTCAATCGAAACAATCTATACTGATACATATGAGAATGGGCGATTCCAGCTAGACTAAATTTTGATCAAGGCAAGAAAAACGAAATCCAACACCACAGCTAGAAAGAGCGTCTTAGAATTAGTAAAACTGCAAAGATTGGTTGCGAAATGTTGTAAAATGAAGAAAATATAGCCCTGTAAAGTTCGAACGTTTTGTACATATTTGTATTGCGTGCGGTAAAAATAACAACTTTCGGCTCAAAAATGATTATTTTCCCCGCGCGTAATTCAAATACTACAAAATTTGCGAACTTCACAGGACTATATTTTCTTCATTTTACAACAATTCGCAACCAAGCTTTGCAATTTTACTCATTTTAAGATGCTCTTTCCCGCTATGGGAATGGATTGTCTATAGATCAAAATTTCGCCTATAACTGGAATGATCATCCATTGAAATTCAAGAAAGAAATAATCTCCACCTTTCCTAAATGGAACACTTTCAGCAGTAAGTTCAGCCTATAAAAGCAACAGAATTAAATATTAAATGAATGTGAAGAAACGTTTAATATTCAGAATTAAATATTAAATGAATGTGAAGAAACGTTTACAGGTAAACTACGTGAAGCGTTCCTCTTTTGACTTCGTAACTCATTTGGAATTTTCCTCATTAGCTTTGCAAATTTGAAAAAATCTTTGCAAATCCCTTGAGGGAATTTGCAACGTTCCTATCGGCTGTTGCAATATTCCAAACTTCATTTTAAATTTTCCTAACTTCCTGTGTTAATTTCCTAACTTCCTGTTCTGTTCTGAGCGTTGTTATTCGTCGATTATTTTTGTTAGCCAATTGCAACGCCCAGAACAGAACAGGAAGTTAGAAACTTGTAACAGGAAGTTAAGAATTTCTAACAGGAACCGAGGAAAATTTTATTGGCTTTTAGCAACATTGCAAATTTCCTCAAGGGTTTGCAAGGGAGTTTTTTAAATTGCAAACGTAATGAGGAAAAATTCAAAAGAGGAACGCTTCACGTAGTTTACCTGTAATATTCAGAATTAAATATTAAATGAATGTGAAGAAACGTTAATATTCAAGCATGTTCCAAATCTTAATTTTTTTTTAATTTTTTAATTTTATAAACTTCGTCACAATATAAATTACATATCTAAATACTATAATGACTATAACACATTCCGAGCCATCCTTACATGTATCGTTTTCCAGGAAATCTAGTCTTACCTTCAAGACCCACGTCCCATCTTCTACCATCTCTTTCTTCCAAACCGTTCCTTCACGAACACTTTTGATTTTCTGCCATTTGTCACTGCCCGTATCTGTTTCCCAGCCCAGTATCACATCGAGATCTTCTTCCTTGATGGGATTTCTCGAAACGTACGGCCGAGGCTCGTGACGTAATGAAGCACCACGCTTTAGAGTTCCACCAAGTGAACCTGGTCAATGAAGTTAGAATGCAAGGATTGGAAATAATTGACCCCAAATCATGCTAAACTGTAGCCCTGTGGCATAAGAATTATACAGATTTAGATCGAGGACGCGGACGTCAAAGACGACGTGAAAATTGCGTTGCATATCCATACACGGGCACAACACGCCATTGTTACGTCGTCTTTGACGTCCGCGATCTAAATCTGCATTCTATTATCAACAAAGGTTCCCGCTCGTTTAAGAGTCATGCTAAAACATTAACAAAACAAATGTTTTTCTTTTAACTGAAGCTGATAAATTTACTAATTTTTGAAGTGTTTACTCAAGCCATAATACGGACCAGTTAGAATTAGGTTACCAGCTAAATTAACTGACAAACTGGCTAACAAACAAACAAACAAAACAAAACAAAACAAAACAAAACAAAACAAAACAAAACAAAACAAAACAAAACAAAACAAACCAAAACAAACCAAAACAAACCAAAACAAACCAAAACAAACCAAAACAAACCAAACCAAAACAAACCAAAACAAACCAAAACAAACCAAACCAAAACAAACCAAACCAAAACAAAACAAACCAAAACAAACCAAACCAAACCAAACCAAACCAAAACAAAACAAAACAAAACAAAACAAACCAAACAAACAAAACAAACCGACTAAACAATTAAACAAAAAACAAACAAACTAACAAACAAATTAACAACAACAAACTAACAAACAAACAAACAAACAAACTAACAAACAAACAAACAAACAAACAAACAAACAAACAAACAAACAAACAAACAAACAAACAAACAAACAAACAAACAAACAAACAAACAAACAAACCTCGTACCCAGGTCTTTCCACCACTACGAGGTTGACCCAAACAAACCTTGTAACAAACAAACAAACAAACAAACAAACAAACAAACAAACAAACAAACAAACAAACAACTAGAACACTGATGCTAACGAGATAATACAATAACAAAGGAACAAGGCGTGTCCCAGACATCGAGTATGGCATAGTTTATTCATGAGCTAACGTTTAAAATTTGAATAAATAGAGATAATGGGAAGAGAACTAGATGATTGTTTGCCAATGTCTTATAGAATGCACTTCCCACGCAAAAATTCACGAGTATGCAAATGATTTTCCAACGCAAAAAATCGTCCGAAATCTAAATCAAAACATCCCTAGCACAGCTGAAAGATATTAAAGGGCGCCCCATTTTTGACACATGACAAATTGACTTTAATGACCCTTAATGGCGCCAAATTACGCTAAACAGTAGCCCTGTGGCGTAAGAATTCTCAACAAAGAGTCCCGCTTGTTTAAGAGTCAAAAAAAACTTAACAAAACAAATATTTTTCTTCAACTGAAGCTGATATAAAATTTACTAATCTTTAAAGTGTTTAATCTAGCTTTTTCAGGTACTTCAGACATAAACCACGACAGACTGAGCACAAAGACCTACGGCTATACACTGGACCACCACCTTTGAGATATCTTTCAGGTAGTTCAGACACAAACCACGACAGCTTATTGTAGAATACTACCTACACTGGACCACCACGTTTGAGATATCTTTTTCAGGTAGTTCAGACACAAACCACGACAGCTTATTGTAGAATACTACCTACACTGGACCACCGCGTTTGAGATTTCTTTTTTCAGGTAGTTCAGACACAAACCACGGCAGCTTATTGTAAAATACTACCTACACTGGACCACCACGTTTGAGATATCTTTTTCAGGTAGTTCAGACACAAACCACGACAGCTTATTGTAGAATATTACCTACACTGGACCACCACGTTTGAGATATCTTTTTCAGGTAGTTCAGACACAAACCACGACAGCTTATTGTAGAATACTACCTACACTGGACCATCACGTTTGAGATATCTTTTTCAGGTAGTTCAGCTTTAATACTACCTACACTGGACCACCACATTTGAGATATCTTTTTCAGGTAGTTCAGACACAAACCACAGCACTTTAACTAGTTATTGAAATATTGTAATTTCTGCACATAGCGAAGCACAGAGACAAAAAGCCGTCTTAGCAATGTTTTTTGCTCATCCATAATTTCATAATTATCTCTAAAAATAAACCTTGCATTTCATGTGCACTTATCGCATGAAATGATGCGTAAAATTTGGAATACTTGACCATGTATGAATAAATGTACAGGATTTTAATACCAATACTCACAATAGCTGTGTTTTTTACGACCAACAATGTTTTTTTTTTACTTCGTGTCTGGGACTACGGATAAATATGAAAGTTTGTCGCGACGGGGCACTTGTAAATAATAAATCTAGTTATCGAAACTCGTGGCTAGTTTGGCTAGTTATAGAATTAAACCAGATTATGTATATACATATTAGTGATATTACGTTTTAATACATAATCCATAACAAAGATTAAAATTGAAATACCAGTAGAAACTTGTAAGGGAATCATTAGCACCATTTACTAGTAAACCACTCATACAACACAAGTTAGCACGGGAAATTGAATTTACTCGTTTGTAGAAGGTCTGTTTATTTACAAACTTTTAGGAAATTTACTCATTATCGGCAGCTAATTATCGTGCAGTAATTTGCGGGTATCACAGCAAAGCAAATAAACGCCAAGCCAGATTACACTGCGGGCTTTTTATCTACTCGAAAAATCTGCATCAAAATTTGAAAGACCGCGAGGCCAAGCCGCGTCTTACTTTGACTAAGTTTGAATAGCCTGGGGGAAGATAGCCAAGCTAAGCCCCGCATTCCTTGTTCATCCAGTGTTACAACAGGAGGAAATCTAAAGAGCTCTAACAGTTTTAAACTGTTCTTCCTAGAGGTCCAGTAAGGATCATCACTTGTTGGTCCAGTGTTACTACAGGAGGAAACCTAAACTAAACCTAACTTTATTTATACATTACTGGATAGCTCTATCGACTATCAGTTCTAAACTGTTCTTCCTAGAGGTCCAGTATTCAGTAAGGATCATCTCTTATTGATCCAGTGTTAGTTACTACAGAAGGAAACCGAAACTAAACTAACTTTATGAAAGGATGAAAGATGATTATTTCAATCGGAAATCGTTGCCAAGCGAATAAAGATTCATATTTTGTAAACTCTCCGCCCAGAAACGCCGACGTGTATTCCTTGTGACACCATATTAAAATAAGCTCTCCTCGATTCTTGAAATTCGAGAGCTTTTCCGCGAAGAAATTTCTAGCAGAAGGTATAAACGGAAGGGTTGCGAAAAAATGCAAATATGAACACGGTAAGATTCCCAAAATTTGATATTTATTTTGCTGTGTTTAACAAGCCATAAGTCATAACCCACTTGAATTTCGTCCTCAAAAAACAGCGTCCTATCTTAGCATATGAAAAGCAAAATTGACCTTGCTTTACAACACAATAGCCAAATATTCAAATTACTGAAATTGCTATCTTCAGAGTCAACTCGTCTTCGGACTGAAGTGACTCACTGTATTTATTCCTTGACCTGTAAAATATGAGGTCAGAAAAAACGCACGCTAATCAATCTTCGTAGACAAAAATCTTTTTCACCCCAGCGTCACAATAAGCACTTATGAACGCTTTCTAGAGCGTATTTTGTTCGGGTAATTCCACCGCCTTTATTTATTTACATAGACATTTGGGCGGAAAGCCGAAAGGATTCGAGTCATTAAAAGTAAGCATCCTTGATAAATATTTAAAAGCATGAAAGATCTGTGAATTTCCCATGCACAAATCAATGCTTTTCCCCCCTGAGAAAGCAGCATAAAAAAGCAACGCGTTTCGAAATACTTCTAGAAATTGAACTAATCGTTACAATGAATGTAATGGGATGTATCAATTTGCTGAGAATGCGAAGCTTCCGACGTCGGGTAAAGCCCAAGCGATTCCAGACGTGTTTACGTGTGAAAATTTGCCGTCACACTGGGATATTAAGGGCTAGATTTTATCAACGAAACGTAGTACGTGACACGAACGTGCCTCGAGGTTACTTTTGAAAAAAATCGAAAGGCTTTTCGGTGATTTATCCACGTCTATAATTGCTACATGTTTTGCCAAGCTCAAAGTTGCTAAATTTTGTCAAGGCAATCGACTCGAATATTTTGCCGTTGGCTGAATGGCTCTGTATTGTGTATTTCGACAAGCTTAGAAGCGATTACACCACTCTTATTTCGACAGTATTCGACTGCTAACACAGGCGACAACAAGCCGCGATATTAATCCACGACAATCATATTTAGCAAACATTTTGGCATCGTTGTATAAAAGTCTTCACCGTTCTTATCGTTGCTAAGTTTGCTAGACGACTGTTTTAAATATAAACACGGTGGCCGTATAAGGCTTGTATATTCGCACAATGTACTAGCAATATTGAAAGCATTTCGCCGACTTCAAACCCTTCTAGAAAGCTATTTCTCAAGTCTAATACAAAGGGCAGTTGACAGCTAGCAGCCACTCGATGATAACTTTAGAACTTTATGAAGTATAAATAAACTCACAAACCTGTTCGACTCAGAGAGGCTTGAGACGCTGAAACGCTTCTTCTTTCAAAGTTTGTAGGCGAAGCTACCGGAGCTGCTAGCATTTTTGAAACTTTTCCCCAAAGCAAACTTCGATTTCTTCGCAAATAATCTCGGACAAAGCCAAGCTTCGACTCCCCAACCGTATCTTCGACCTTATGAGTTATGACCCTATAGCCCGCACGCCTCGTCAATATTGCCTGACAACACCCACGATTATCCTGTTATCAAATAGCTCCAATTTCCGGCGTACTCGAAACTGACTCTCGAGTTTTAAATGGATTTTTATAAGCTTGCTGTTTATTTGGCAAATTAACAAAGATTTGGATTCAATAACGTTTGCGTTTCTGCCACAAAATCATGCAGCTCAGGGCTCTACCTGAGGGTGGCCAATCTATATATATTGGTCCAGTGACAGTGTTACTACATAATTTACAGGAGGAAACCTAAAATAATTTTATTTTAATATACTGGATAGCTCTATCAATTCTAATTACAGCTTTTCCTAGACCTAGACTGCTAGAGGTCCAGTAAGGATCATCTCTTATTGATCCAGTGATACTACAGGAGGAAACTTAAAACTAACTTTATTTATACTGGATAGCTCTATCAGTTCTAAACTGTTCTCCCTAGAGGTCAGTAAGAATCTCTTATTGACCCAGTGTTACTACAGGAGGAAACCTAAACTAAACTAACTTCATTCATACTGGATAGCTCTATCAGTTCTAAACTGTTCTCCCTAGAGGTCCAGTAAGAATCATCTCTTATTGATCCAGTGTTACTACAGGAGGAAACCTAAACTAAACTAACTTCATTCATACTGGATAGCTCTATCAATTCTAAACTGTTCTCCTTAGAGGTCCAGTAAGAATCATCTCTTATTGATCCAGTGTTACTACAGGAGGAAACCTAAACTAAACTAACTTCATTCATACTGGATAGCTCTATCAGTTCTAAACTGTTCTTCCCAGAGGTCCAGTAAGAATCATCTCTTATTGATCCAGTGTTACTACAGGAGGAAACCTAAACTAAACTAACTTCATTCATACTGGATAGCTCAATCAATTCTAAACTGTTCTTCCTAGAGGTCCAGTAAGAATCATCTCTTATTGATCCAGTGTTACTACAGGAGGAAACCTAAACTAAACTAACTTTATTCATACTGGATAGCTCAATCAATTCTAAACTGTTCTTCCTAGAGGTCCAGTAAGAATCATCTCTTATTGATCCAGTGTTACTACAGGAGGAAACCTAAACTAAACTAACTTTATTCATACTGGATAGCTCTATCAATTCTAAACTGTTCTCCCTAGAGGTCCAGTAAGGATCATCTCTTATTGATCCAGTGTTACTACAACCTACAGAAGGAAACTGGAGTACCTTGAGAGAACCTTTGCAGACACTGGCGGGGGGGGGGGGGGGCAGGAGTCAATCACCATCCCCCCAATAATTTCTGAGAGTCTATATAGCTGAATAACTACAAAAAAGATAGATAAATGTGATCATATGGTGACAACCTAAATCTCCCCACCCCTGAAGTGTCTACCACCAATTATTGATACATACTAGTAATTATTATTATTAATTATTATTAAAGCTTTATTTATGATGCCTTCCATGAATAAGTTACAAACAAAGATTAAATATATAACATAGAGTATACCTATCTAAACTATTTACAAAGGAATTGTTAACTGTTTACAAAGATAACTGTTGACAGAAATATATTATTTGGTCAATCGTCTGAATGCTGTTGACATGCGCCCGAACCCTTAAAATGTGCAAAGATGGGGTTCCCCATCAATTTAACACATGTGTAGCAGAAATCAGCCTTGCAACACCAGCACTTCATGTGATTATTCCTTGCCTCTTTCAGATTCCTCTGTCGGCAGCGCGGACACGCTCGGAGTTTTAATTGCTCACCATGGACGGTTTGTTCCATAAGTTCGTTAATCCTGATAGCCTCGGCCGCTACAGGTCGGCCTTCAAGCATGGCCCGGCCTCTGTCCGCAACTTGATTAGCATTTTGGGCACTGCCACATGTTTCAAAATGCTCATATCCACGGATCTTTTGCCCTGTAAAACAATATGTGAATTTTACAATCATTAACATTTCTGTAGCACAATATTAATTTATATGTGGATATATGATCAAATGCACTTCACACCAAGTATTACGCTTACCTAATTACAAAACTTAGCCTAGACTATTTTATCTTTACTACAATTGTGATATTACTTTCTTAACCCATTAAGCTGCAGAGCATTCCCATTGACAAGTAAAATCGCCTGGCATTAGACAAGTAAAAAACATACTGGGGTGCATTGCGGCTTAATGCGTTAATTAGAGACATTGTCAGACTTTTTGGTTAAACCATTAAGCTGCAGAGCTTCCCCATTGACAAGTAAAATCGTCTGGTGTTAGACAAGTAAAAAAAGCATGCACTGGGCGCATTGCGCTCAATGGGTTAACCATGTTGTGGAAAGAAACTGGAGCACCAACTTTCGGCAGAGTGTTGACTGACTCTTTTCACTAAGCGAGCATCAAACCCACTTGTAATTGCTCTGACAATTACATTACAGCCTCAATCCTTCCAATTGTAGTTATAAAGCTAAGCCTAAAAATAAATCTAGTGACATAATTTCAATGGTATTTCAATACGTACCACATCGAAAACAGAACGACTGTCCGCAACGTGAACAATGCATCATGTCACAGCCTGACGATCGCTCGACCATAACCCTGCACTTTGGACATCTTTGATAGTTGCCAATCCTTTTCTGCAACATGACAAACTCGTAGGTTTTCTTTGCCTCGCTTTTTTCCTTCTTTCTCACCGGGGGTGGTGATTCCTCTTCTTTGGGCGGATCATCGGAATCACTACCGGCTTTCTTTTTTGGTTTTCTTCGCTTCAATTTTTTGGACTGAACGGGTTCCGAGTCAACTTCATCACCTCCGCAATTCTGTGTTGAATGCCAACTCATTAGGCAGTCGGTGCAAAACGTGAAGAAACAACCGCCACATTGGGCTAACCGAGACATCTCGTCCTCATCTTGTACGACCACAGTGTTACACCTCGGGCAGTATAGGATGTCCGCCATTCCGTCCAACGTTTGCTGGAACAAAAGCTGTTCCCATCGCTCAAAATCTTCATCGCTTAGCAACTCTCGGAGGATTATCGGCGATAGTGTTGCCGGGCACTTGGGTTCCGGGCACTTCAGCCTCTTCACCGTACCTTCGTTAACATTTAATTGGCAATAATCGAGCAAGCATTCGACACAGAACTTATGTCCGCATTCGTCTATAAAATGAAAGAAAATCCCGTCTCGTTCTTCGAAACAAATTTCGCAAGTGTGGCTCTCCTTTCGGAATTCCTCCTGAACCATTTTAAAGTCGTATTCCAAGATTTTCAGAGCACAGGCTTTTGGATCCAGGAATTCGGGCAACCCCCTTGGATCACGTGGCACGCCGAGATCGGAATCGTACGGTTTTAGTGACAGTATATCGTCGGCTCCGAGGTATACCAGAGATGAGTTTTGCAGCCAATCTACCCAGGGGAAAATGACAGACTCTCCTCGGAAATTCGTATCCCAAAGTTCATCCAGTTTTTTGCAAAGCCGCGTCAGTTGGTACGCATCGAGCCACATGCAAGATATGGTAAACGTCGGTTTCGACTCTGCGGGGTAATCGGGTGGGAACGAAAACTCTAGGGTGAGCGGGGTTAGGTGCGACACTGACAATGTCAGACATGCATGCCGCTTTGATTCACTACGTTGAAAGGTTATTTTTTTCACAGGCGAAATCGGTTCATCCACTTCATTACTTTGCTCATCGTGTTCTTCTGATGGCATCCAAGCATTGATTTGCAACTTTTTGCCGACTAAATTAACCTTGACTTTGATTTGGTAGATTGTCCGACATCCGGCATATTCGTTTTGGCAAAAATCATCTCCAAAAATTGACGACAAAGCTAAAATTTCGTCCGCCTGTTCGCTCGCGAAATTCCCCATAGATTCGGCCATACTTCGATGCAAAACGAAGCCTTATTCGACAAGCTAAACTATATTCTATTAAAGCTAAACTATATTCTATTAAAGCTAAAAAATTTCTCTGAAAATATAGACAAATTTTGACAACTAATATTGCACCACAAAATGTAACAAACTTTGCATATTTTGGAATTTTAATAGCATGGAAACTGTGACGTATTAGAAATGACGTAATTGTTAAAATATTGAGAACCACGGTTATTGACTGTTACAGCAACCGGGGCCGAAAGCGCGAGGTTCGAACCATTAAAAAGTAACGTTTTTTTATCGTTTTCAGGCAGTTCAGACACAAACCACGACAGCTTATTGTAGAATACTATCTACACTGGACCACCACGTTTGAGATATCTTTTTCAGGTAGTTCAGACACAAACCACGACAGCTTATTGTAGAATACTACCTACACTGGACCACCACGTTTGAGATATCTTTTTCAGGTAGTTCAGACACAAACCACGACAACTTATTGTAGAATACTACCTACACTGGACCACCACGTTTGAGATATCTTTTTCAGGTAGTTCAGACACAAACCACGACAACTTATTGTAGAATACTACCTACATTGGACCACCACGTTTGAGATATCTTTTTCAGGTAGTTCAGACACAAACCACGACAGCTTATTGTAGAATACTACCTACACTGAACCGCCACGTTTGAGACTATCTTTTTCAGGTAGTTCAGACACAAACCACGACAGCTTATTGTAGAATACTACCTACACTGAACCGCCACGTTTGAGACTATCTTTTTCAGGTAGTTCAGACACAAACCACGACAGCTTATTGTAGAATACTACCTACACTGGACCACCACGTTTGAGATATCTTTTCAGGTAGTTCAGACACAAACCACGACAGCTTATTGTAGAATACTACCTACACTGGACCACCACGTTTGAGATATCTTTTTCAGGTAGTTCAGACACAAACCACGACAGCTTATTGTAGAATACTACCTACACTGGACCACCACGTTTGAGATATCTTTTTCAGGTAATTCAGATACAGTTCACAACTGCTTATTAAGCATGACACAAATTATGATTTCCAACACGTATATATTACATATTTGCATATCATTATCTTCTATTACATATAAAATACAATAATTAAATTATTGTACTAATAATTGCGCTCTAATTAATAAATAATTCTACTACAAGTCCATTATAAATATTGCGCTCTAATTAATAAATAATTCTACTACATGTCCATTATATTTTTTCCCCGTTTACAAAGCCAATTGCAGTCTAAGACTTAAAAAGATCAACCTGTTGGAATAACCTTGTGGAAGTCAACTGGAATGCTCAATGCATAATGTTTCCTAGTTTGTCCACCTTTGGGAAACATGGCTAGGGAAACAATGTTTCCTGGTTTGCCCACTTTTGAGAAACATGGCTAGGAAACAATGTTTCCTGGTTTGTCCACTTTTGAGAAACATGGCTAGGAAACAATTAATGTTTCCTGGTTTGTCCACCTTTGGCAAATATGGCTAGGAAACATGATCACGAAATAATGGCTGTGCAACTATTAACTATGGTCCAACAAATGTTTTAAGAATTCTAGTTTGTTCGTGCTTGCATGTTTAGCGAGTGTACGACAATAATCACGGGACAATTACGTCATTACCTTTTCTGGTGGGAAAAGTGTTCTCTCGAGGTAGTCGTTCACAAACAAGCGGCCTGGGTCGAGTTTGGAGCAGACATTCCGGAAGTCGTCGAAATTTGGGTAAATTTTTCTCAAAGCCTGGGAACCAAGTTTGTGAGCCTGTGGGGAAAAAGATGATAATGAAAAGACAATGGAACATTCCGACTGACTGGATCGTGACTGGATGGCATGGAGAACAGTGAGATTTTCAAAACAATGAAAAGACAATGGGACATTCTGATCACTGGATCGTGACTGGATGGCATGGAGAACAGTGTGATTTTCAAAACAATGAAAAAACAATGGAACATTCTGATCACTGGATCATGACTGAATGGCATGGAGAACAGTGAGATTTTCAAAACAATGAAAAGACAATGGAACATTCTGATCACTGGATCATGACTGGATGGTATGGAGAACAGTGGAATTTTCAAAACAATGAAAAGACAATGGAACATTCTGATCAATGGATCATGATTGGATGGCATGGAGAACAGTGGGATTTTCAAAACAATGACAAGACAATGGAACATTCTGATCACTGGATCATGACTGAATGGCATGGAGAACAGTGAGATTTTCAAAACAATGAAAAGACAATGGAACATTCTGATCACTGGATCATGACTGGATGGTATGGAGAACAGTGGAATTTTCAAAACAATGAAAAGACAATGGAACATTCTGATCAATGGATCATGATTGGATGGCATGGAGAACAGTGGGATTTTCAAAACAATGACAAGACAATGGAACATTCTGATCACTGGATCATGACTGGATGGCATGGAGAACAGTGGGATTTTCAAAACAATGAAACAATGGAACAAACCTTGGCCCAGTGTGGTCGGCCACCAACGGAGAACATAAGATCTTCGTAGAAATTCCAAAAATCTTCATGCGGAACAAATTTACGATACGGACTGGAAGGAAAGATGATTCATAATTCCCAACTATTTTTGACGGACTTTTGGCAATCTTAACAAGCAAAGACTTTTTGTGGTGAACGCATGACGACAGCAATTAGGTCGGCGTCTGCTGATAGTGCTTTTGCAGTTTAGTTTTTGTCTAGAGAGTTTACTTACCGAAACATAATGATACCAATAAAGCACACATCTCGACCAAACGCAGGACTCATGTATATGTCATCTTTCGCCACAAATCTTACTTCGACTATAGCAAAATAGAAGAATCTTTATAATCAGCACATTGAGAATACACAACAATAAGTTATTTGAATATTTGCATGGTCATAATACAATATATTGACCATACATTTTTGCTTTTCGAAAAGCGATTAGCGGAACTTCTATTGTTAGCGCGTGTCGATAACTTGAAACGATTTAATTGATTTGTGAGCTCACGAGAAAATAGTCAGAATGCTTTTAGTGAAATATCATGGTTAAATATGTAAACATGTCGAGGTTGTTATACAGCCATATTTTCAAATATACTGTACTAACTTTAACAAGAAAATTTACTGTACTGTGCTACAGCAACAGTCCAGTCACGCATACGTGATAAAAAGCCGATATAAACTTTATAAAGAAAGATATTGTAAAACACGACAGAACGGCGAACATGCAGATTCAGCCTGATAAACAGACGACCTTTCACTCACTCCCCTCGACCATCTCAAATAATGGTAATGTTGGGATAGTAGCGTTGCAGACTGCAGAGGAGAGTGGGCAGTAAGGCTCCCTCATGCACCACCCCATGGAAAACCTGCACCCCTCCTTGCAGATGAGGCTAGATCCATCCCTAACATAACCCCAATGCAAACCATACCTGGCATATGAGCAAAGAACCCTGATTCATCAAGCCATTTCTTCAAACGTTTCATCACGTACGCTGTTTTCTCTCTAAATTTTAAACAACTGCACTCAGCACTCAGTTGAACAGTATAAACTAAAAACATTGACTAGTTAAAAATCCAAACTTATAATTCGCTTCACACGAACCTCGGTATCGCCCACTCATTGACGTATTGCGCGAAGAGACAGTCGAAAGTAAATATCTGAAGCGAAAAGAAAAACATGCTGTGTTTCTATAGGATAAAAGCACAGTATACCCAGGAAAACCGTACCCTGCGGTGTTTGGAAGTGTCAAACCAGAAGCCAAGGTTTTCAGTGGTGAAATTAGCGAGCCAGCAAGCAAGCATGCAAGCAAGTGTGGGTTTTCTAATAATCCTTACTTACAGCTGAGAGCTAAGCTGAATTGCGACGCAGCTCAACCTGACGGATTCTATGCCTTCCTAAGGGCGCCTCTGGAAGCCACCTTATGACTCATGTCTGATCAAGGAGCACAGCTACGGGGGAAGGGTCAGTTAGAGACAAATCCCAACCCACCCTGTCAACATTTCCCTGTGGGAGGAAACGGAGTACCCGACATTCCTTTCACCTTTTCGGCTTCATCGATGATCTCTTCAGGCTGTGATTTCAACCACGAGAAATGATATCTATTGATGTATTTCACCAGCGAAGGGAGAAATGTACTACAGAAAAGTTACAGATATATAACAAAATATGAGACAGTTTAATACCAAACAATAAGCTTCTGGGAAACCTCACAAATGTGTCAAAACAATGAAAAGACAGTGGAACTTTGTCTTTCTGATCACTGGATCGTGACTGGATGGCATGGAGAACAGTGAGATTTTCAAAACAATGGATGATCCAGCTATAGACTAAATTTTGATCTAGGCAAGAAGAACAAAATCCATCACCACAGCTAGAAAGAGCATGTTAAAATTAGTAAAATTGCAAAGTTTGGCCGCGAAATGTGGCACAATGCGGAAAATATAGCGCTACAAAATTTGCAAATTTTCTATTAATTTGTATTACGCACGGGAAAATGCACCAGATTTGGGCCAAAAGTGGTGCATTTTCCCGTGCGTAATACAAATTAATACAAAATTTATTACAAAATTTAATACAAAATTTATCTATATATTCCTCATTTTACAACATTTCGCGACCAAACTTTGCAATTTTACTAATTTTAACATGCTCTTTCTAGCTGTGGTGATGGATTTTGTTCTTCTTGCCTAGATCAAAATTTAGTATGTAGCTGGAATTGCCTATTAAAAGACAATGGAACATTCAATCATGACTGGATGACATGGAGAACAGTGGGATTTTCAAAACAAAGGAAAGACAATGGCAAATTCCGATCACTAGATCGTGAGTAGATGGTACTGAATGTTAGGCAAAAGCATTACGCTCAGCGTCCATACACGAAATTAATCCTTAAGAACTTCAATATTTTCCGATACAAACCTCAACCAATACATAAACTGCAAGAGATGAAACCCAATAAGATAATCCCAGAACCAACTCTTTGATGTTTTCACAGGCTGTTGAAGAGATATGAAGACAATTAAGTATAAATTCCAGGTTTCCCCAGCTTAAATGATGGCAAAACTCTTAAACACCTTGTCGGTCCTGTCCACATTAAAGGCAGCAACATGGTCGGTATGTGGCCACCAATGAAATTTATAATGTTCACTTTGTACAACATTATTTTCCAAATTATCCAGCAACTAAAATCAGAGAAACATTGAATAGCGGTTACTGCATGATTCGCCTTGATTTCTATATTATGCAGTTATTAATTTCGTCTCAATCACGATGAATGCCTCATTGGATCAATAAGAGATGATCCTAACTGGACCTCTAGGAAGAACAGTTTAGAACTGATGGAGCTATCCAGTATAAATAAAGTTAGTTTAGTTTAGGTTTCCTCCTGTAGTAACACTGGATCAATAAGAGATGATCCTTACTGGACCTCTAGGGAGAACAGTTTAGAACTGATAGAGCTATCCAGCATAAAATAAAGTTAGTTTAGTTTAGGTTTCCTCCTGTAGTAACACTGGATCAATAAGAGATGATTCTTACTGGACCTCTAGGGAGAACAGTTTAGAACTGATAGAGCTATCCAGTATAAATAACGTTAGTTTAGGTTTCCTCCTGTGGTAACACTGGATCAATAAGAGATGATCCTTACTGGACCTCTAGGAAGAACAGTTCAGAACTGATAGAACTATCCAGTATAAATAAAGTTAGTTTAGTTTAGGTTTCCTCCTGTAGTAACACTGGATCAATAAGAGATGACTCTTACTGGACCTCTAGGGAAAACAGTTTAGAACTGATAGAGCTATCCAGTATAAAAAAAGTTAGTTTAGTTTAGGTTTCCTCCTGTAGTAACACTGGATCAATAAGAGATGACTATTACTGGACCTCTAGGGAGAACAGTTTAGAACTGATAGAGCTATCCAGTATAAAAAAAGTTAGTTTAGTTTAGGTTTCCTCCTGTGGTAACACTGGATCAATAAGAGATGATCCTTACTGGACCTCTAGGAAGAACAGTTTAGAACTGATAGAACTATCCAGTATAAATAAAGTTAGTTTAGTTTAGGTTTC
>CACRXK020005935.1:0-12518 GCA_902702795.2 Paramuricea clavata
CTCAATTTACAAGGAGCGGTATTCAAAAGTACAAATTGAAAATTGTAAATCATGGCGAATTTTCGTACTGTTCGTGGCAACAAAGCTACTGATTTGGATGGACGTGACAATCTTTATGTACATTGTGTGTCGAAAGAGCGACTGGAGCTGCTTCGTGAAGGGATGTCGAACTTCTAGTTTTATGGATATTAAACGAGAACATTTGGGCTTTGGCGTAAAAGTTGACTTATTATATGTTCGCCGAATGCGATTGTCCTTCATTGATAGAAATCTATTCTAGTTGTGACCTTAAGGTACGATTATTTTATGATTTAATTGGTGGGAAAATGGGCCATTTATACTCAGAAATCATACGAGACTACAAGGCAAGGGGGGCAGAAGTGAACTTTGTGTTACAGAAATTCTGCCTGCTAAATCTCCAGTTTTGGGCAGTCATGAGGTGTGAACTTGAATGTGACCTGATTAAGTGTGTTTGTGCAGTTTAATATAGTTCCTTGAGTAGACTTTATTTCCAGAACACAGAACAGCTATCGTCAATGGAACATGCACAATCAGGTTTTCATTGGCAAGTCAACACATAATTATAAAGGTGCCCTTGCCTTTTTATTGTTCCAACATCCCTGTATAAATGCATCAAATCTTTTTTACCTGTAGTACTTATGTTGTGTTCTGTTGTGGGAGTTTAACATTATTCCATCACCAACTTCTGTAACAATCTGACCACCCAAGCTGGATATTTTAGAGGATATACTGAATGACCCACCACTGGTGAATTTAGATGAGCCATTGTTATGCAATTGCATTAAACAGCCATTAAATCCTATGTGTCTGGTTAAAATTCATGGTGAAGAGATGCCTGGTGATGTTGAAAGTATTCGTGCAGAAGGTGGAGTTGCAGACATGGACAAGATTGATGAAATTCAGCAGTTGACCCAATTGTTGGGTATGTAACAGGCTACTGGTGATGCTAAATACATGAATGATTCAAGCTCTGATTAGGAGAATGATGGAGACAAGGATTCTGAAGGACAAGGATTGTGGAGGAGACACATTGTACCCTGAGAATTAAGACAAGGATTGTGGAGGACACTTTGTATCCTGAGAAGTTTGTTGTAGCTGGTTCCTGGCGAGAACAAAGATACCATGCAACTTGTGATAATCATGTATAGATGATCAAAAAATCTCAAGTTGAAATTTAAAGTAGAACATGAGCAAGACATTTTTAGCTGAGATTTTCATATAAATTTATTCCTATTAAAACACTGTTATTATTTTATTATTCCATTCCTTTTTCAAATAAATAAATGTTTTCAAACTCAATTTGCTGTGTTTGTTTACTGCAGTCATCAAATCCCTACTTTATCTTATAGTCCACCTTGCGCATGTGTTCTGTAACTGTTTTAACTGTTGTATATTTAGCACAGATGGATCACTGATCTAAAGATGGATCCAGTATGATGTGGTAGGGAGGGTGCTCTGCCAGCTCTGGTGCCGAGTTGTGTCAGTCAGGTGCACCACCCACCCATCAACTTACTTGACTACAGCAAAGTCTTGCTCGACTACTGTATTGTAATTGTTGTTAACAAACTGTTTACTTATCATCATGTTATTACTCAAATTACTCATTTTGTCTCTAATATTTTTTGCTTTATCATGAAAATACCCCCCCCCCCTGCATACCCTCTGGCCAGGGCTAGGTGGGGGGTGCACACACCCCAGTAAATCCACCCCTGATATTGGTCATACAAATGCAGTGGTCATGCATAATTGATGTTAATAAAATGCTTTATTCAAAGTTACAATATATAAAGTAAATACTTAAGATTCATTGCAACATTTTCATGTCACCAATACACCAATATTTACATGTAAAATGTCTATATTAAAAGGCTGGTATGGGCAAATTTATATAACATGTTGCTCTTATTATTCTGGTTCAATAGTTTCATTGCTTGAATCAGTTGAATGGATAATGAGCACAACTTGGCTGGATTAGATGTTATACCATTTGCCAAAGCAGGATGTAGGAACAGTTTGCTCAATAACAGTTCTAAATCAGCATTAAATTCATAAGTTCAACTTTTCCTATACTTAGGGACCGATCGTTTATTACGTCTCAGGGGGGGCGGTGGTTTTTTTAGAAACATTGTCAATAAAATATGCACCCCCCCATATTTTTGGGAAATGAAAAAATGACCCCCCTGTTCAACTATATAGATTAAAATTTAAAAATATACCCCCCCCCCCAATTGCACTAGGCATTTCTAGGCATCAAACCTCAGTGCATCAAATATTCAAATTATAAGGCCTGGCGAAATCACTAATTCAATATAATATCGAGTCATACATAAAAGCAAGATTGCGTATTTTGGCATTCAATACAAAACAGGAAACGTTATACAAAAATATATTAATGAATGATATAAACATGTAAAAGTAAAAATGCAATAATATTTATATATTATTATAAAATGTAGATAAAAAATACCTTTTTTGAAACATTTTCCGCCATGTTTTTTTTCAGGTGTAAACCATTGACTGCAATAATTCCGTTCAGCGGAGTCACTAAGGGCCTGTTCATATGATCCCGCTTTAATACCAGGACGTCTCGCTTACCGATGATCTCGCCGCCTATCTATTTTCCTATAAAATTTTGCATTGTGTTCATATGAGAAAGCGACCTGGCCCGCTTGCCGAGATCTCGTTTGAATTTGCAGAGATCATAGGTAGGCGGGATGAAAATTTTTCCGTAATGAACACGCCAGCCCGCTTACCTGGATGAAGTCAAACAAGTCTTGCCGGTTTAATTTAACACTTTTTACTTGGTTTTATGTTTGTTTTGTAAACAAGTATTAAATAAGCATCTGAAGAAATACTTTTTCTTGTAAATAAACAAAGAAAAACACTAAAATCGCTAAGTATTTGTGTTGCTTGACTGAAATGTAGAAGTTTTGCATACGCTATTAATTATGGAACTACAATGTAATTTCATCTCGGCAAGCGGGACGAAATATTCCATATGAACGCACGGAAATATTCGTCTTGGTAAGCGAGACGTCCCGGTAAGCGGTATCATATGAACAGGCCCTAAAAACCATTGAACTAAACTTTCAACTATCAAGAGTTGACTGCTAAGAACTAGATTCCAGTCTTCTCTATGCAAAAATGGCACACAATGGCGCAATCTTGCTTGATTAGTTGTATTTGTTTTTCTTTTTTTCAAATTCAAAATGGTAGATATATTTTGAATTTCATCTCATACACCAAATAAAGTCATTTTAATATGTAAGAATCGTTTGCAATTTCAAAATTTAACCCCCCTTCTTTTCCTTTCGGCAAACAAAAAACTACCCCCCCAAAATAGCCATATTTAAAAAATTAACCCCCCCTCAAAAACCACCGCCCCCCCTGAGACGTAATAAACGATCGGTCCCTTAGGATCAACAATATAAACAACATTGCCATCATCAGATTCCATTTTCACAAAATATATTCGAATTCTATAAAAATAATGGTAAAATACAGTGTATTTAACTTAAAAGCAGCAGTTAAACTCAACAACGATCGACATATATGCGCATGTTTCGAAACAAAACAAAAATATTAACGACTCGTACAGTAATTTTCATCGCGCCATAATTCCCATGCGGTCGACTATTCCCGCGATGGGCGACATAGTATACCGAAAATGCCCCATTTTCAAACCGCGATTACTCGTCAGTTTGATGGGGACAATTCATTTTTTAAACTTCTCATAGAAAGAACAACTCTTCCTGAATCCGATGGCGTGTCTTTTATTTAATTTACTCATTTATAAACCCAATTGTCCCCAGCGGTTTTGAAAGCCACTTTTGACACTTGTGCATTGACCCGGAAAACAGGTCAATACAAATTGCGATTAACATACAACTAAACGTTGTTAAAACACCAAATAAAGCAAAAATCGTTAATTTGACTCATATCTAAAACAATTATAAAAACTTACCTTCAAAAATACGAACTTTTCGTGACGAAATATCGAAATAAATATCCACAACTTTTCCAACTAACATTGTGAAAAATCATGATTGTGAATATTAATGATTGCAATGCATGCTGGGAAGAGCTTCCACCCTCCTCTCAATCTCGTTCCCAGAGTATGCCTGTTCGCGGGTTAGGTTGTGGCATGACTCTGGGGAAATCGAATCGAAATCGTTATTTGATTGGCTGCCGTGATCATCAATGCTGCCGACACAATTAATGCGTGTTTTTTGCGAGAATTACGCGTGGACATACGCGAAGAGAGAATTATCAATGTTTATCAGATTTGGAATGCGAAATCAAACGATATAAATCGAAGGATATGATATTAATCGTATGAAAAAGTATTGGGACGTTGGGTATATACTTACAAAATGGCATGGTATTTATGAACGACTTTTTAACGATCTACAGTACGAGTATATTCATTATTTATAACCATGAAAGAATTGGGCCCAATTGGCTAAATGAAATCATCGCACACGTTGTCGTTTTGTTAAATTGACATATTGTTGCCAGGACTTTGGAGTGACAGCTTTTGCTTGTGTTAAAAACTTGAAGCTTTAAACAATACAGTACATTATGGCCAATGGTCAACACTCAACATGTTGTAGCCCGTGGTCTTTGTGCTTTTGTAGTTCTGTAAATGGAGTTATCTATATAAATTTAAGATGCCAGGTGTTTTTGTAGCATCTGTATAAATTATAGAATTGATTTAAGAAGTTCCTCAGGTTGTAAAACATTTGGTTATAGAGTTGCTTTGTACGTGATTGCCACTTGACAGCATGATGGGCTATTCCATTTAATATCCGTACACCCCCTGTCGAGGATACATGTTTTTCATGATTATACCCCTGGGGCCGGTTGTTCAAAACTGGGTTAGCTTAACCCTAGGTTAACCTAAAATTCAAAGCAAACTTCCTGACAGCTTGTCTATAAATTTGGAAATGTTTCTTCAGAGATCTTGTCTGGATCGATAGAATTTTACTTCTCTGAAGTTTTGAAATAAACAGACGTGCAGAAATACATAAACTAAAACAACAGGTTAAATTTTAACCCAGGGTTAGCACCAATCCAAGTTTGAACAACCGGCCCCTGAAGAACTTCAAACTCAAAACCTTTTACCCCTGAAGAATTCCAAAATTCCAAGCTCAAAACCCTTTACCCCTGAAGAATTCCAAGCTCAAAACCTTTTACTCCTGTTCAAAGAATTTCAAAATTCCATGCTCAAAACCCTTTATCCCTGAAGAATTCCAAGCTCAAAACCCTTTACCCCTGAAGAATTTCAAGCTCAAAACACTTTACCCCTGAAGAATTCCAAGCTCAAAACCCTTTACCCCTGAAAAATTCCAAGCTCGAAACCTTTTACCCCTGAAGAATTCCAAGCTGAAAACCCTTTACCCCTGAAGAATTCCAAGCTCTGAAAAATTTCAAATCAAACCTCCTTACCCCTGAAGAATTCCAAGCTCAAAACTCTTTACCCATGAAGAATTCCAAGCTCAAAACCCTTTACCCCTGAAGAATTCCAAGCTCAAAACACTTTACCCCTGAAGAATTCCAAGCTCAAAACACTTTACCCCTGAAGAATTCCAAGCTCAAAACCCTTTACCCCTGAAGAATTCCAAGCTCAAAACCCTTTACCCCTGAAGAATTCCAGGGATCCTCGACAGGGGGGGTACGGATATTAAATGGAATAGCCCAATCTTTGGTGTGACGTTGTCTATTTTCAGCTTTTCGCATGTGTTGAATATAAATATCACTTTAGATTTCAATAGTTTCACAGTTATAGCAGTGTTTAAAACATTTTTGACAAGCTTTGATACAGTTCTGTGTACAGAATACTACAGATTGATTCTCGTAAGATCTGGTAGAGTTATCGTTGCACTGAATACGAGTTTGCACCGTTGACAACGGCGTTGTGCTAGACACTAGACAGTAAACAAGGACAAGGACAAGGTCCGTGAATGTACACGTTGGCTACATGTACCTCCTTGCTTTTTTCTTCTATTGCATAAAGCTTGTTGGCGAGCCAATTAAGCGATTAGCGATAACACGTTGGCGATAACACCTAAACACGTTGGCTATCTCCTCGTCTTTCTTATTTATACAAGGAGCTCTGACTCAACTGATTCCTTTAGTCTCGTAAGTTTTTTTCTTCGTAAACGCCGTACGAACGTTTACCCGCTTCTGTTTAATAGTTGTTTATGCTTTATTGATCTGATACAAATCTGATGTAATTTTTCGCTCTTTGTACTGAGTATAGCCATCTATTCTGTGATGTAGCACCTTATACAGTCAATGAGAATGTATAATGAATACACGGTCCAAATAATATCGACGGTAATGCATAACATCAATTTATATATTGTATTACTATTATTGCGTAGAATCTCAAAGATTTTATCAATATTCATGTCTGAAATGTTTATATACTTGAAAACAACACTGTCTCGCTTCTGCCTGCACGTACTGTACCTCTGTAATTTCACGGCATACTCATTATACAGACTCTGTATAATGAGTATCCCGTGAAAAAATAATATCGGCACTCAATTGAATGCCTAGAAGCAAGATTTTCGACTCAATATTTACGTCTGAAATGTTTATACACTTAACTGCACTGTCTAGGCGGTCTAGCTCCTTCCTAGCTCTGTATAATGAATATACCGTCTAAATATTATCGGCACTTATTAAATTGAACGCCCGTAATGCATAAGATCAATTTATATATTGTGTAGATTTTCAAAGATTTACTCAATATTCACGTCTGAAATCTTTATATACTTGAAAACAATACTGTCTCGCTTCTGCCTACGTTCTGTACCTCTGTATAATGAGAATACCGTGAAAATAATATCGGCACTTAAATGAATGCCTAGAATCAAGATATTCGACTCAATATTTACGTCTGAAATGTCTACACACTTGACTGCACTGTCCAGGCGGTTTAGCTCCTTCCTAGCTCTGTATAATGAATATACCGTCTAAATATTATCAGCACTTAATTGAACGCCCGTAATGCATAAGATCAATTTATATATTGCGTAGATTTTCAAAGATTTGCTCAATATTTACGTCTGAAATCTTTATACATCTGAAAACAACACTGTCACCCCTTCCTAGCATATCGTCACGCCATCGTGATCTACGGCTTGATAGCGCATGCGCATTTGCGCTACTAAAAAAAATCGGGGGTTCCGGGGTAAAGATCCTTTACACAACATGAGAAGCGAATGTTCTAAAATTTACAAAAAAAATACAATAAAGAAAGCGATTCCTCGAAATTTTTGTGAACTTGGCAAAAGGATAACAGAATATGTAAATAAGTTAACTGAAATTGCCTAAATAACCTTTGTTTGACTGATTCGTGTGACTGATTCGTGTGAATTCGCCAGCCATCACAATAGTGTGAAGTGAAACTTCACACTAATAACTATCAAGAATTGTTTTTAAATATATAAATTTCGCGACCGCTATTCTATAGGAATAATAGGATTTTCCTAAACTTTCATATATTGTATAAATTATATGCGGTTTCATTTGGTTACTCCACGCAGAGACTTACACGTAAGTGGTGCAAGCCTATAAACAAGCGACAATCCGTCTCAAAATGGACTATTATGTCACAAGGTTCTGACTCGCTCCGGCGGCTCGTGCAATTTTGGCACATTTTTCAAATATCACTCGTAGTGTTAATCATTAGTGTACTTAGGCAAACAACGTTTTTCTCAAAACGAACGTCACCTGAAAATTGGTACGACTAATTTTGACGGTATTTTGCATCATGGCGCACGTGTAAGCAAGCAAAAAACTTAAACTAAATGGTCTTGATTACAATTCGACTGGGCTTTGTAATCATTTATTTAAACCAGAGTAGCGAGCGAAACATGATCTTATGTTTTGTTACATGTGATGAAGCTTACTACAAACTGATACAAACACAGTTTTTAGTCCAGTCCCCCCTCGGCAATCTGACGTCATTGTTGACAACAACGTCGTTTGCTTAAGCTCACTATTAATTGCACTCCTTCCCGTGTGATTACCTCTACAAATTATACATTGTCATTGAGAGACACCACTCTGAAGACACCGGAGGCACATTAACTTTACCTCAACAACGCATTGAAAAATAGTTTTAGCTCCAGTGGTGCGGTACTGTGGAACACCCTTCCAGCCGAGATACGACAAGCTAACACTTTACGTAAATTCAAGTCTGGCAAGATAAAGATAAATTGGAATGTGAAAAAGAATGGGTTGTTTTTCAGGAAGAAAGTGACAGCGACATTTCGGAGAAAGAAATGGAGAGAGAAGAAAGAAATTCCAAGAAGAAAGTGGAAGCGTCAGGGCCATACTTCATCTGTCTTAGATTAGATACGGCTTTAGAAAACCTAGGACTTGAGAAAGCAGCTTGTTTTCACAATTGTGGCTGCAACTGAAAATTATGTGAATCATCTTCCAGATGTTCATGTATATGCGGACGATTCTGAACTTTACCTTTTATTCAAGCCAGATGGCGAAGTGAGTTAGGCCGCGGCATTGAATGCGATGCAACGCTGTGTGAATGAGTAAGTGAACTTTATTTAACCACGGTAAACTCATCAGGATTTTAAAACGCCAATTATAGAATAGAATACAATACAATAAAAAGTTATATATTACAATTTTATATACATATCCATTTATAAAAGTACCTGTTTTCCATGAGTGCCGTGCAATTACTAATATAAAGATAAAAATTTGAAAATGATCGTATGAAGTTGCTGCAGTCATCCATCTTCACTTTTTTCATTCTTACATTCAGCCTCAGAACTCTCAGATATAGTTTCATTCTCATCCTCGATTTCCTGTTCAGACTCAGACTCGTCTTCATCAAAACAGCAAGAACTCGCTGACTCGTGCTGTTCTGGTAAGAGAAGCTCATCCACTTCGCAAACCCCATAAGCAAACACCTGTTTCTGGTTATTCTTGTCATGAAAGAAAACGAGAGAACCAGAGTCACAGCCTTCCAAGAATGGACAACCACATCCCTTAACGGCGAATGCATCCTGGAATAATGGCTCCACTGTTAATTCGAACCCTGTCACTGATTACCCCCTCCTCGGAAATTGCAGTTGAAATACTGAATTGAACCAATCGTGGCAGCATTGACGGCTTGGTTTCCCATCCCCCCGGCCTGATTGATAAATTCTCCACCTCTTGCTGCAGCTCCTGAAATCCCAAAGAAGCCAGAGTTACCCATGGCGTTCGCCTCGTGGTTTCCACCATATCCCCCACCGTAGCCAGTACTCGCTGCCGGCGAACCGATATTACCGAAGCTGTTGGTCGCCTCGCCACTACCCCCGGTGTTAAAAGCACCGGCACCCGGTACGGCGTTGAATCCTGCAGCCGCCGCGTTCCTGTCAAATTTATTTCCAGAACCTGAAAAGAGAAGAGATAAACGGTTATGGAAAATTTTCCACAGAAAGAACATTTTGTAAATATGTCATTGGCCGGAAAAAATTTTGAAGTTGAAAAATTTTAACTTTTTTTGATTCTCCTTAATAAACAATGTGAAAAGTCACTTTTCAAAGTTGTAACTGTAAATTTACCATTATACAAACAACTGCAGTGATAAAGTGCAGTTTGCAGTGCGTGCACTCGCAGACTTGGAAGAGACAATGCCCAAAAAATGGCGGATAAACCGAGCGTGAAAATTGAAAAGGCTTCGCAAGCCTTCGGCGAATAAATCGAGCGTGAAAAAGGCTTCGCAAGAACAAATTCGCCTAGTGGAAGACAGGCTGAAGATTACTACAGATGTATTATGTAAATATTTCAATTCGAACCAATTCAATTAACTATTCCTTGCTGAGATTTTCTACATTGCCATTTCTACAACTTTGCCAGTGAAAAACTACACAAAGTCAAAACACTACAGTTTACATACTAAAGATTTATCTTTATAATTTTATCTCCTTGTATTTTTCAGGTAGTTGCATCGCTATCAATGCAAAGCTTTCTTTTTATTGCCACTACCTACACTGGTACAAACCTTTCAAAATTATCTCTTTATAATTATTATATCATCTTTACTTAACATCATATTTAACAAGTTTAACAATCTTTCACCTTGGGCATTGTTTGAAAAGTTCATTCCTTGGCCAGGGAAAAAGGACTGGTCACCAGAGCTCCAGTCATCTCCACCACCATCATCAAATTCTGATCTCAAAAATAACTCAACACAATGATGACCTAAAACAAAGTTCAAGTTTGAATTCATTCCACAGTGGTTTGTGCATGAGCCTTTCATGAGATGATCCTTACTGGACCTCTATCTTCAAAGCTATGCAGTATAAATGTTAGTTTGGTTTAGGTTTCCTTCTGTAGTAACACTGGATCAATAAGAGATGATTCTTACTGGATCTCTAGGAAGAACAGTTTAGAACTGATAGAGCTATCCAGTATAAACAAAGTTAGTTTAGTTCAGGTTCCTCCTGTGCAGTAACACTGGATCAATAAGAGATGATCCTTACTGGACCTCTAGGAAGAACAGTCTAACTGATAGAGTTATCCAGTATAAATAAAGTTAGTTTTAGTTCAGGTTCCTCCTGTAGTAACACTGGATCAATAAGAGATGATCCTTACTGGACCTCTAGGAAGAACAGTTTAGAACTGATAGAGTTATCCAGTAGAAATAAAGTTAGTTTAGTTTAGGTTTCCTCCTGTAGTAACACTGGATCAATAAGAGATGATCCTTACTGGACCTCTAGGAAGAACAGTCTAACTGATAGAGATATCCAGTATAAATAAAGTTAGTTTTAGTTTAGGTTTCCTCCTGTAGTAACACTGGATCACTACGAGATGATCCTTACTGGACCTCTAGGAAGAACAGTTTAGAACTGATAGAGTTATCCAGTAGAAATAAAGTTAGTTTAGTTTAGGTTTCCTCCTGTCGTAACACTAGATCAATAAGAGATGACCCTTGGACCTCTAGGAAAAACAATTTAGAACTGATGGAGCAATCCAGTCTAAATAAAGTTAGTTTAGTTTAGGTTTCCTCCTGTCGTAACACTAGATCAATAAGAGATGATTCTTACTGGACCTCTAGGAAGAACAATTTAGAACTGATGGAACTATCCAGTATAAGTAAGGCTAGTCAAACTTTTTCCACCCACCCATATATTGTCTGTCTTTCGCCATGGCGGCTTTAGCGTCAGCGTCGGTTGCAAAATCCACGTCAGCTTCACCACGTGACCTCCGCTGACCAGAATCACTTGTCTCAAACTCCATCCTGATTGCTACTGGGTTCAGTGGCATAAACCATTGTTTCACATCTGCTTCTGACGCAGAGAAAGGTAAACCACGCATGTGCACACAATGTCCTGTGGTACTCTTGGATAAACCTCCTGATCCCCCATTACGTCTGAAGCTACCGCCGCTACCTCCTCCAAACCCTCCTGAATCATCTCTACCGCTTCACATACCCCCATATCCTCCTCGGCCACCTCCTCGATATCTGAAATAAAATAAATTGCAAAAATAATTTCGGTTCGGTCACAATATAAGTCTCTTTTCAACAAAATCACAAAAACCAACTTGCAAGCTTGATGCGAGTGTTTGTATGTAATAAAAACAAAATGTCGAGCATTGTGATGAAATCCAGCTTGCAAGTTGACTCTTGCAATGAATGGAAAAGAAGCTAAAGAGTTGTCTCCGGCCTCGTTCTTTCGCGGATCCTGCTAATAAATCGGGATTGACCCACTGTTTCCTTTAACTTTCTAGGAGCGTAAAAGTATTCAATGTACTACAAGCACACACCTTCGTTCAAAACCGCTAGGTTGTCCGCTGAAACCGGAGCCTCCACTAACGGACGATTCTCTTTCATAAGATCTACCCCTGGTCTGTGGTCGTGACATCGACGCCGATTGCGAGCGTGCTTCTTGTACGGAAGTACGTGGCTTCTCATCTGCAACTGAAGTTAGGCTTGGATCAAATGTAGCTCTTGTCATGCACCGACTTGGGCTATTACATTTAAAAATCAACCCCTCCCTCTGTTGAGGACCTCTGCTTTTGGGGATTTTTACCCCTCTGGGGCCGGTTGTTCAAAAGGCGATCGGCTTAACCCTAGGTTAACCTAAAATTCAAAGCAAACTTCCTGACAGCTTGTCTATAAATTAGGAAATATTTCTACAGAAATCTTGTTGGGGTCGACAGGAGTTTACTTCTCTGAAGTTTTGAAATAAAAAGACGTGCAGAAATACAGGGACTAAAACAGCAGGTTAAAGCGCTAACCCACCTCTGAACAACCGCGGCCCCTGAAATGGATAAAAATCTGTGCAATTGACCCCTCTGGAAAAGACTTGAAACCCCTCTGGAAAAGACTTGAAACCCCTCTGGAAGGGACTTGAAAACCCTCTGGAAGGGACTTGAAACCCCTCTGGAACAGCATTTTTAACATAGAGATTATAGTGCGGGCATGGTAATCTTAATTCAGTCAAAGAAAGGAACGTGGCTATCGGGGG
>CACRXK020005935.1:12538-26529 GCA_902702795.2 Paramuricea clavata
ACGGGGGGGGGGGGGGGGATTAAAACGCTAAAATAACAGTGAGTTTGAGCCAAAATCTTTAAATTCTTGTTTATGGCAGTTAAGTAATCCCGTTTTGATTTTTACCAAGCATTTTTACCTCAATTTTGTCTATAACAAACTTTTGAGAGCGCCCCAAAATGATGATGATGTCAGTAATTTTGATATTTTCAAAAGGAAATTTCTCGTTTGGGGAAAAGTTTGTAGTAATGACATTCAAAACATATAAAACATCCAGGTTGGTGACTCGTGTTTTAATTTTTTCTGGTTTCAAGTGTAACCGAAGAATTGTGTGGTGTTTATCCGTGATTTCAATTTGCCCCCCATTACCGCGCTCCCAAATTTCATCCTCGATGCTCCCTCTAGTGTTATTTATAATTTCTATGATTTTTAACCCCTCTGGAAAAAGTATTTTTTGAATTATGGCGCCAGCACTCATTTTAATACGCCAAAATACGAATCGTACACGACAAATCGTAGCGTGTAAACATAGCTTAAAGGTCCATACAGGCCGGACGCGATTTGGCAACGCGACGCGAATTTTCAGTTTTCAATGACATTTAACTTTAATATTTTTCAATGTTTTTCAAATATTCGGAACCACTTAAGCAATTTTAGCTATTTGGTCTGCATATCTTGTAAAATTTTTATCCGTTGACAGTTTTATTTGTTTTTGAAAACTAAAAATTCGCGTCGCGTTGCCGAATTGCGTCCGGTCTACGTCGATGAAAACGTGTAGAGTCGGTATAACAGAATAGCTACCTTCTGCGTTGTAGTGACGCCAGTCTTTTAGCACAACAGGATATTGAAATATATTATATACAACAGATGCCGCCATTGCGCTGGCAAATGGCTGCCAAAGTTTTGTTTTCTCTTTACTTCCGTCAGCAAAATCCGACACTGCTTTAATTACAGCCCATTCTATGCCAAGATCATACACAGCAGCATATAAACCTAAAATTTAAGCACAAAAATGTAGACGTGTGTTCATGTCATAGGCATAACGCTAACCCATTTTGCAGTAATAGCGCATCAAGCCCAATCATGTTTTGGGTTAAAAATCTCAGTTAATTTCTGTTCAGTATTAAAGACACTACAAATACCCCATTAAAATGACAATATATTTTTTCTTTTCTCATTTGAAAAAAGACTTTTAGGACAAAAAATAATACTCTTTTACCGTTTTTCCATATCTTGCTTACTTCTACAAATATTTTGATCGAAAGGAATGAAATGTCCGCCATCTTCAATTTTTGTAGATATGCATGTCACGTCACATCAGGGGCCACGCGATATTTTTATCTAGACAACCACTAATCATTTTGCACTCAAAACTATACTCTGCCTTCGAAATATCAAGATCACTCAAAACCTTTAAAACATCTACCAATCAATATTTGGTTAGCAACGAATACTTTTATGTGGTTGATCCCTGTTGTGACAGGAAGAGATTATTTCGCTGGCCTCAGAGTGACAAAACGTAACAAAGCAACCGTTTTACTAACACTAACCCTATTCCAAACACCAACTCTAACCCTAACCCTTGAGTACAAACTTGGAGTAGGGTTTAGGTCAAGGTCCTCGACCTAACCCTAACCCTAACCCTACTCCAAGTTTGTTTCTAAACCAATCTTCAGAGACCAATCTTGAAGCAAAATTTTTGACGAAATGTCATTCTGAGGTCAGCGAAATAACTTCTTCCATTGTGACGTCACCAAACCTACCGTTCATGAGATCAAAAATTTATCCAAGATGGCGGACATCTCATTACTTCAAGTGAAATTATTTCAAGAACTAAGCAAGATATGAACTACAATCGGTAAAAGAAGTTAATATATAGCTACAAAAGTTCTTTCAAATGAGAAAATAAAAATTTTATATTGTCATTTTCCTTTAAGTTCCCTCCCCCTCTGGAATTTGTTCCAACAGGTTGACAAATTGATACACCGTTCGAAGTCTAATTGGTGTGGAAGGCTTGAATGATGCGGGAAGTTCCTACCTGCACCCTCCATTTCAAGACCAAGTGCGTCCGGGAACGAATTCAGTAACTCTTGTCGTTTTTCACGATTATTAACTAAATCCGAGCCACTTAACATCACAGCGTCATGGTGAACTTCAACGTCTAAACTTTTCGGGTCTTTTAACGGTGGTCTCCAACCATGAGCTGCATTGAGGATAAGACGAGCCATATTTCTACTAACATTCGCTTTAGTGCCGTGAAACACAACTGCACCATCTGCCTTGAATTTCTTATCATCATAAGTCGCCAGTTTGGCAGAAATCACGACATCGCCAAGTTTTGCCTTCGCCCGTTCCATGCTTGCACAGATCCCGACAAAGAGGACTACTTTTGGGTGTAAAATTTCAGCGGCATTCGTCACTGCTGTCACTGCCTCAGTCGGTCCGGGCCAAGATTTCATCAATGCAACTCTCACATTCGAGTTATTCTGCTCACCAAATCGACCAAAATATACCATTCCCAGTTTCGTAAAATAACTTCGTTGAACATGTTTCATATACGAATAGCAGGCATTGAATTCATGATCATTTGCTGTTATTAGCAGAATATCTGTTGGTAGTTGTGACTGAATCTCATTGCTTGAACAGTCATATGGTTCACTATCAAAATCACTCGCTGTCGGGAGTGTGAATTTGAGTTCTGGTGGTGGTGCTATACGATCATTGCCTTAACAAAACATGATGATACAAATTACAAAGGCAACTCGTTGTACAAAGTTTTAATACAATTAACAACGATGATTCATCGTTGTATTCTCGCATTGCATGTGACGTCACGTGGAGGGTCAAGAAATTTATTTAAAGAAACACACGTAAAAATCTGACATCTTGTAACAAGTCTGCCAACAAGCTGTCAACAAGTTTGGAACAACTTGTTGACAACTTGTAACAACCGTGTCGAAATTATCAGACTTGTTGCAAGGTTGTTCTGACAAGTCAGTTACATGCTTGTTATAACAATTATAACAAGATTGTTACAACCTTGTGTTGACAACCTTGTAACATCCTTGTTGTATCATGGCTGTAACAAATTTGTTAGCACAGTCTTGTAACAAGGCTGATAATGCCATCAAGCTTGTTACAAGTTGTTAGCAGCTTGTTCCAAACTTGTTACAACAACTGGGAACAAGCAGTGCGAACACAACTTGTTGACAGCTTGTGAACAGACTTGTAACAACTTGTTTGCAGGCTTGTTACAAGCTGTGCGTTTTTACGCATGTATATAAAGGATTATTGTTATAAAGAAATCATCGTTTATCATGTTAACTATTATTAAACCTTTCCAAAAAACCTTTGCATTCTCGTACACAGAGTCCTTGTTTTGAATCCGGTTTTGTCTATTTCGAGTCCGGGTTTTCAAAAGTCAAGTCCGGATTTTTTTAAACACGAGTCCGGATTTTGTTTCGAGTTGGGGTCCGGGTTTTTCTCGAGTCCGGATTTTCTTAGAGTCCGGGTTTCGAGGTATGCCCCGTGTCTGGGATAAAGGACGGCTTTTATAGTGTTTTATATTGGCTTTTTGGCACACCTATTCTTGCAGGTTTTGACCGAGTTATGTATGGTCGACAATGCGGACAATTTCGATTTTTGGATGTCGGATGTCTCATGACTCAAACTCGCGAACATCTCAATTCGATACTCTCCAAATCGGTCCTACTAAATACTGCCCGTAGCGCCCGGGAGAATAAAATAAATTTCTCATTTAAGTGCAAATATTTAACCAAATAATAATTATTATATATAATTAATTCGTTTTATTCCGAATATCGAAGTCCGATCCGACTACGAAACAACTTTATCCAATCCGAAATGAATATTTTTGTTCCAAAATCTGAACGAACCCGATCGGATTTGCACATCTCTATTTGACAGTATTAAAACAAAACATTTTGAATATAAGAATAATTTGAATGAAATTGAAATGGTAAGTGCCAAATTATCGAACGTCCGCAGTAATATTATACTTAAAGTTCATCAGATGAACAAAGTCTCACAGCAAAGATCTCTTTATGAGCTTGGAAAATGGAGTGAATAATACTTAACGTTTTGTAATTAGTGTATAATCTTCAGAATTCTACAGAATGTCCCCGCATATTGAAGGAAATGCCCTTTTAAAGAGCCTAGATTACAAAATTTACTGTGGACGTATGCCCCTGGAACTCCTCTAGAGGTTTGTAACGCCTAAGCCGTCTCTCATTTGCCAAGCCGAATATTTCTTTCCTCGGAAACGTACATTGCAAACTAGCGTATAATCAAAGTCTAACCGTAACCAAACAATTACCTGAGCTTGAAGCTTCACTTGAGGTTTCATTTGGCGATCCAAACTTCAAGCTGCCTTCTACCATAGCTGCATCAGGCAAAAAACGGATGAAATAATTATACATACGGGATATAAGGTTGCTAATTCGAGTAGTGCAAATAATATTTATGACTAAGCGTAGCGAGTGAGTACAATATTGCTTCCACCACGAGAATGCCCTTTTAGAGAGCCTAGATTACAACAATTTCTGTGAGTGCATGCCCCTGGAACTCCTCTTGAGGTTTGTCACGCCTATAGCCGCCTCTCATTTACCAAGACGAAAATATTTCTTTTCTGCAAGCATGTGATTATGAAACTGTACTGTTATAGATAGTCGTAACTGCAGGTGCTGTAAAGGTCGCCCAGAGGGGTGGAGGGGGGCGCAATTTGCCCTGGGGCTCCAGTTAAAGGGGGGGGGGGAATAAAAATTACAGTAAGATACAAATATAGATAACTGTCAACAGACTTCCAGAATGAAGGATTTGACTATTTCTGGGACTATTTCTGGGAAGAATGCCTCCGGACCCTCCTAATCACAGCGTTAGAAGATGGAAATCAGGAGGGGGCCAAAGTCAAATTTTGTCATGGGCACCCAAATTTCCCTGGGTGCTGTTCAGTGCATGTTGGTTTTGGCATTTTTGAATATCAATTGTAGCCTGTTTTGTGGTTGCACAATATTATAACGGTGTGAAATTTCAGGGCGTGCTTCTACTCGGCTAAATTTTGCACATAAATGTGTAGGTATAAAAACATTTAATAAATTAGGTATAATATAAAACCATGTATCCCTTAATAAAACAACACAGAAAACAAAACAGCACTTATTGTCAAGATTGAAGACACTAGACTGGAGTGTGGAAACGTTGGGTCGTGAATGCAGTTCAACTGGGCTTTGCATTCATTTATCAAAACCAGAGTAGCGAGCGAAAACATGACTGATATTATACCTGGTTTCCGTGAACTCACAAATTTTAAATCATTAAATTTAATAAATTATTTGTCAATGGTGCTCAAAAACTCAATTTGGAAAAACAGCCTAAATCGAATACAATTGCCAATTGGTCAACCCCGAGAACTACTGTAGGTTCATTTCTCCTGGCTAAACAAAGTGTGCAACTACAATCTACAAGTACATTAACAAAACACATGCAATTAATTCTCAAATTGTACCCAATTGCAACATGCGGTAATTTCAATGCAATGTGATCGATTGAAATTATCAACTTATCAGATTGCAGCAACTGGAGAGATTAAAAAAGGAGATATCACTATAATCACAACTTATCTAATTGTTAAATATGATTTAAGAATTGTCAACTAACCATTTGAAAACCGGCAAAGTAAAAACACATTTAGCATTAGACACTTACCAGTATTGAGCCAAATGTTTACACTCTGTATGTCAAACACCTTGGACGGGCGTTTGTCCGACCGGCAAACTGCAGGGGATTTATCGTTGTACAATCTCTGCAGGACACTAAGCTTCCAGAAGTGGCGGTGCCCACAACGGTCTGAATGACACTGGATCTCATGACGACGAGAACATTTTCTTTCCTCTTTACCAAAGCAGCAGGTACATTTCACTTCGAGGTCATAGCTGGTCATGCTGAATAATAGTTGATCTGGAGATTTAAGGTCGTCCAAGCACTTTTTCAGAGTGGCTAAGAGATGACTAGCAAACTTGAAATGGTTGCCATCCGGTTTTGTTGGAAAAACGGCAACCTTAATGACCTCGTGCAGGTCGATTAAACAAACATCATACACGTCGCCGTCTATAATAAGCGGAAGCAAGGAGTAGTTGCAGTAGAAAGAAGGTGTGGCTTGTTGACTGGGGAAGCGCTTTTCCCACTCAGAAATTAACCTCACTTGAAGCTTCGTAAACAGGCCCATCGGTACAAGTTTGCGAGGAAATGTTACAAACAGCGATGGAACATTGCTAGCTTCCAACTCTTTTCCTGGTATCATAGTTGGAGCAACGGAAGGGACATAAAAAGCTGCCTTTCCATCGTGCTGGCAAGAACAAATCAAATTAAACTTTTGCATAAGCTCTTCTAAAAGTTCTGCGTCTTCGAGCGTCTCAAGATATTCTCGAAACAAAATGCCTTTCTGCTTGAACACATCGAGAGCGTGCCTGGACAATGCATCCAATTTGACAGGCATGGAGATAACTTTCGTAAAGCGATTCATTAGCCATTGAGGATCCAATACAACCTTGCTAGACCCACTGTGATGCACGACCACACCTTGGCGGTGTAAAAATTTGATAGCATGACCAAACTCCCCAACGTCACAGGCCTCCGCTTCCTGCTTAGCTTCGTCAACTGGGATATACTTGCAATCTGTTGATAGCTTCTGGCTTAGAGCAACTTCAAAATCTAGCCACTTCACAGGCATTAAAATCTCCTGGTTAAGGACTGCATTCGAAAGGTCAAAAAGCTTTCCACGAAGCTTTCGCACGTCGTCTCCGTCGTCGCCTTCCAACGTATTGTCGATCAGGAAAAACTCTGGCATGACATTCTGATATTTTCCTCCAGACAAAACCTTCTTGATTCTATTTCGCACGCTATCTATTTTGCTGTCGTTGCCTTTCACCTTATCATTGTGAGTTAAGGCTATTAAAACTGGTGGCAGTTTAAACTTCTCGCCTTTTGCAGTGGTATAGTGACCAGATTTATCAGGAAATTGTTGATCTTGGCATTCTCCTAAACCTTGCAGAAACTTCAACCATGATGTAAAATTATCTAAATTGGTACTAAGATGAGGATTGTTCATCTCTATCTCTTCCTCCTCATCACTTGCTTTAAACCTGGGAACGGCGGGTTTATCAAACTCCAGAGAAAGGTCGTAAACCAAAACATAAGGGCAATGCGGTTTCACAAAGCAGCCATGGGTATCGTAATAGATTGACTGTCCAGCAAAGTCAGTTACAAATAGCCGAAAAACTTCTTTCTGGTCGTGTTTAGTGGTCAAAATATTAGCCTGCGATTTGATTTCTGGAATTTCTTCACTAAATAATTTTTGTCTCTTCGCTGGCTTCACTGGTTCTGGCGCATCCCCTTCAATATTCCCCCGAACTCCGCTATCAATATTGTCAAAGTTTTCTAAAATACCCAGAGACTTTGCTCTATTAAGATTCTTAGCAGTTTCTTTGTACAACACCTTCTTTGCCTCACTTTCACTGGTCATAAACTTCTTCACTTCTCTTTTTTTCCAGGGATCTTCCGCATTTTGTTCTGATAGCTCGATAACATTAACGTCAATGCCAGTGGTACTGGGTTGATCTTTGTTGAATGGTAATCCCAAAAGACGTCTCATCAGCGACGTCTTTCCGCCTCGGTCTTGCCCGACCAGCATAATCGGAATTCGATTATTCTTTGCTTTACCTTCTTGGAGAGCTATCGAATATGCACGCCTATACTCTTTCTCTTCTAGACAAAATAAAGTTAAAACAAGATTTAAGTACTATGAAAAACACGATCAAAATCTGACGAGAAAATCTTATTTACAACAATACATTCTTGTGAACAGAACAAAATACTTATAGCCTGCCTAAACTAGCCAGCCTGAGCCATTGCTTTTGTATGGAAAATTTCCCAGCCTGGGCACCCTTAAATCAGACCAGCTTGGGTACCCGGGCTAGCTCGTCTGATCTCCTATAAGAGCATTTGATATGTTTTAATCTGATCATGCAGCCAATTACACAGTACAATTCAAGTTGTAAGCATATTGCATACAACAGTTTTAAGCCAGGTTTTCATATATGGTTGTAACAGTATAAAAGATAAAGTTACGATCTTTCTCATCAACCAGATTATAATAGTTTTTACCTGTAAACCACATATAAATCATAAATATTTTATATATATTATCACTCTGCCTGTTTTCAGTTGTATTTCAGCTGTTGAGAAATATCGTGACTCAATCGTAACGACCGTTACGACCATATGGAAACCAGGCTTTGGGCAAAAGTTGTGTAGTGTAAATTGGCCTTCAGACAGATAATGCATCACCCAAACATTTTAGTTACACACTTGATTTTAGTTAGCTTAATTCACATAAAATTGAAAGACCTTTATTGGACTCTATTGATTGTCCATTCTTAGCAGGATAAAAGCAGAAACAAACCAAAAAACAACAGCTAAAGTCTCATTGCACAACATGCTTAATTGTTTACTTCCCAGGTTGGAGTGGACCTATAATCTAATGCGAGCTACGAGCAAATTTAACCAAAGCCAATCAAACCCTAACACAACGTTAAATATGTATTTTAGTGCAGAAAAAAATTGATATGAAGATTAGAACATTCCAACATTGGATATTTGATTTCATTTAATTTATCTTTAATATTCAGTAGTCAAAATTACTGTGAAAAATGGCTATCAGCTATATATAGCTAGGGCTTGTATAAAATGAAATAGAATCTCCACCAAACGGTCCTCTCAAAAGCGTTCCCCGGCTATATCAAGCGCCCTGCCACCCTGCCTTAAATCATCTCTCTGTATGTTCATTGTAGATTTGTAGTTCCATAACTATTATTTCAAAAGGATTAAAGTCACGGGACCTCTTAGTGGAAGTCGCCTAATTTAATTTAGCACTTTAATGAGTTTATTGAGAAATCTACATACGTACTATATCAGGTACAAAGATAAATACTTGACAAACGAAAGACAAAACACACGTCACAAATCACAAATTAGTAGATACACTCAATCGGAAAAGCACAAACGGGACACTAAAAGTCCCATGCGAGGTGCTCCCTGTAATTAGTTTAGATATAGTTAATTAAATATACACACACATATATATTACGTACCGTTTAATAAACGAGCAGGAGTGTTTTATTAGGTTTAAAGACACGAGCGCGCGGCGCGAGTGACTTTAAACCTACTAAAACACGACTATACAAATTCAATAGATATACCGCCTTATTAGTATTCTTTATATAAAAAATACTAATGAGGACACGACAACAATAGATATTGCCTTATTAGTATTCTTTATATAAAGAATACTAATTAGGAGTGTTTTATAAGGTTTAAAGCCAATGCACGTGACATATTATAGTTGACATGATTTGCCAATAAGCTTACGAATTATTGAGTGTTTGAATTGTGGTACTAAGTCCTATGGCAAGGACAGTCACGAGTTAATGACCACGTACAAGCCATGTCTACGTCATAAACATTACTAATTAATGTATAGTATCTACGTTTAAGATAGTGCTTGAACGAGTTTGGATTACAGAAAATGTCAGGTGAAACTTCTTGGCACACTGTGTTCCAAATCTTTACAACACGATTGTAGTATGAAGACTGAAAAGTGTTAGTTTTACAAGTTTACTTTGAAGCCTGTTGTTAGCCTCCTTGATAAGCCTACGCGGCTTTTGAGGCAAACATTTTAATAAAGTTTATATAAAAAAAATAAAATTGGCCTCTTTTATTTTTTTTAGTGCAAGTCGCCTGCTGTTAATTGGCTCCTTTTATTTATTTTTTTAGCCTGAATTAAATTTTGTGTAGATGACATCATCAGGTTGTTTTGTACAAGCCACTTATACAGGCCCAGTGTGCACAGATTAAACTACTTTGCCATCGGACCTCCAAAAATATAATGCACCAACACAACTTTAATTAATCAAGAAATAGATTTCAAAAATTACTTCTGCACGCGCCCTGGAAAGGCTTTCCTTTTGCTAGAAGCCATTCATAAAGAAGCTAAAACGTAAACATTTTTCGAATGCGGATTGAATTTTTACGGAAAACATCAATGCGGGACTCGCATATTTTAAAATCAAGAAATGTATTGAACCATCGGGAAAAGTATTAACCGTACATTTAAAATAAAGTCGAACGTCCTCAGCATGATGACGGTAGAATTTAATGCCGGACTTATATATAATTTTATTATATAGTAGAAAGTGAGATACTGAAAAATGCACAGTGAGATATTTTCCATTTCTTCACTAGTGAAGATATCGATCACGTGACTTTTTCCAATTTGCTTTTGAGCGTGAAATTTCAATTTGTTTTGCTTGGGACTATATAATAAACAGAACATTACACCATGGCTTGAAGATATGACTGTTATCTTCTCGTGTTAAAAACAATATTTTACTCACTCGCTGCGCTCGTTCATAAAATATTGTTTTCACCACTCGAAGATAAAAGTCATATCTTCGCGCCGCCGTGTAATATCCTCTATATATCAGCTAATATTGGGCCTAAAATATATAAAGAAGAACCAATAGAGACACCGTCTTTCTCCTCGTAGGATGTTTAATGCAGTCGCGTGAATTCTTATTTATTCCCTTTCTTTTATCCTGTTGTTCGTTTGTCGTTATATTGCCACGGGCATGGCGGAGGGATTGGTAATCCTAAAAAACTTCTCATCAGCGAAGTCTTTACGCCTCAGCCTTGCCCGATCGGCATAATCGGAATTAGATTATTTTTTGCTTTACCTTTTAAGCGAGCTTCCTCTCGACGTCTTTCCTCTTCAAGCTCTTGACAAAATAAAGTTAACACAAAATTCAGCACTACGTAAAATGAAATATAACATCCATCAAATGACCCTCTATAAAGCGTTCCCTCCTCTACCAAACGCCCTGCCCTAAACGTGTAAGAATATTTTTTGAAGTTTTTAAAACAAAAAATTTGAATTATTACCTATTATTTTAGGAGGATTAATCTTTACGACCGTTACGACCCTATAAGGAAACCAGGCTTTGGGCAAAAGTTGTGTAGTGTAAATTGGCTTTCGACACATGATGCAACATCCAAAAAATTTAGTTATACACTTGACTTTAGTTAGCTTAATTCACATATTAAAATTGAAAGACCTTTATTCGACGTCTACTGATTGTCCATTCTTAGCAGGATAAAAGCAGAAACAAAGCAAAAAAACAGCTAAAGTCACATTGCAGAACATGCTTAATTGTTTACTTCCCATGCAGGTTGGAGTGGGTCTATAATCTAATGCGAGCTACGAGCAAATTTAACCAAAGCTAATCAAACCCTAACACGACGTTAAATATGTATTTTAGTGTAGAAAAAATTTACATAAGGAACATTCCATGATTCGATATTTGATTTCATATATCTTTAATATTCAATATTCAAAATTACTGCGAAAAATGGCTTTCAGCAATATATAGCTAGGGCTTCTATAAAATGAAATAGAATCTCCACCAAATGGTCCTCTGAAAAGCGTTCCCCGGCTATATCAAGCGCCCTTCCACCCTGCCTTAAACCATCTCTCTGTATGTTCATTGTAGATTTGTAGTTCCATAACTATTATTTCAAAAGGATTAAAGTCACGGGACCTCTTAGTGGAAGTCGCCTAATTTAATTTAATTTTTTTTTTATTTAATGAATTTATTGAGCAATCTACATACGTACTATATCAGGTACAAAGATAAATACTTGACAAACGAAAGACAAAACACACGTCACAAATTACAAATTAGTAGATACACTCAATCGGAAAAGCACAAACGGGACACTAAAAGTCCCATGCGAGGTGCTCCCTGTAATTAGTTTAGATATAGTTAATTAAATATACACACACATATATATTACGTACTGTTTAAAAAACGAGCAGGAGTGTTCTATTAGGTTTAAAGACACGAGCGCGCGGCGCCAGTGGCTTTAAACCTAATAAAACACGACCATACAAGTTCAGTAGATATATACCGCCTTATTAGTATTCTTTATATAAAAAATACTAATGAGGACACGACAACAATAGATACTGCCTTATTAGTATTCTTTATATAAAAAAAAATACTAATTAGGAGTGTTTTATCAGGTTTAAAGCCACTGCACGTGACATATTATAGTTGACATGATTTGCCAATAAGCTTACGAATTATTAATGAGTGTTTGAATTGAGGTATTAGGTCCTATGGCAAGGACAGTCACGAGTTAATGACCACGTACAAGCCATGTCTCCGTCATAAACATTACTAATTAATGTATAGTATCTACGTTTAAGATAGTGTTTAAACGAGTTTGGATTACGGAAAATGTCAGGTGAAACTTCTTGGCACACTGTGTTCCAAATCTTTACAACACGATTGTAGTATGAAAACTGAAAAGTGTTAGTTTTACAAAGTTTACTTTGAAGCCTGTTGTTAGCCTCCTTGATAAGCCTACGGCTTTTGAGGCAAACATTTTAATAAAGTTTATATAAAAAAAAAATTGGCCTCTTTTATTTTTTTTAGTGCAAGTCGCCTGCTGTTAATTGGCTCCTTTTATTTATTTTTTTTAGCCTGAACTAAATTTTGTGTAGATGACATCATCAGGTTGTTTTCTACAAGCCTCTTATACAGGCCCAGTGTGCACAGATTAAACTACTTTTCCATCGGACCTCCAAAAATATACACCAACACCACTTTATTCAAGAAATAGATTTCAAAAATTACTTCTGCACGCGCTCTGGAAAGGCTTTCCTTTTGCTAGAAGCCATTCATAAAGAAGCTAAAACGTAAACATTTTTCGAATGCGGATTGAATTTTTACGGAAAACATCAATGCGGGACTCGCATATTTTAAAATCAAGAAATGTATTGAACCATCGGGAAAAGTATTAACCGTACATTTAAAATAAAGTCGAATGTCCCCAGCATGATGACGGTAGAATTTAATGTCGGACTTATATATAATTTTATTATATAGTAGAAAGTGAGATACTGAAAAATGCACAGTGAGATATTTTCCATTTCTTCACTAGTGAAGATATCGATCACGTGACTTTTTCCAATTTGCTTTTGAGCGTGAAATTTCAATTTTTTTTGCTTGGGACTATATAATAAACAGAACATTACACCATGGCTTGAAGATATGACTGTTATCTTCTCGTGTTAAAAACAATATTTTACTCACTCACTGCGCTCGTTCGTAAAATATTGTTTTCACCACTCGAAGATAAAAGTCATATCTTCGCGCCGCCGTGTAATATATCCTCTATATATCAGCTAATATTGGGCCTAAAATATATAAACAAGAACCAATAGAGACACCGACTTTCTCCTCGTAGGATGTTTAATGCAGTTGTGTGAATTCTTATTTATTCCCTTTCTTTTATCCTGTTGTTCGTTTGTCGTTATAATGCCACGGGCATGGGCATGGCGGAGGGATTGGTAATCCTAAAAGACTTCTCATCAGCGAAGTCTTTCCGCCTCAGCCTTGCCCGATCAGCATCATCGGAATTGGATTATTTTTTGCTTTACCTTTTAAGCGAGCTTCCTCTCTACGTCTTTGCTCTTCAAGAAGCTCTTGACAAAATAAAGTTAACACAAAATTCAGTACTACGTAAAATGAAATATAACATTCATCAAATGACCCTCTATAAAGCGTTCCCCCCTCTACCAAACGCCCTGCCCTAAACGTGTAAGAATATGTTTTGAAGTTTTTAAAACAAAAAATTTGAATTATTACCTACTATTTTAGGAGGATTAATCTTTACGACCGTTACGACCCTAAGGAAACCAGGCTTTGGGCAAAAGTTGTGTAGTGTAAATTGGCCTTCGACACATGATGCAACATCCAAAAATTTTAGTTATACACTTGACAATAGTTAGCTTAATTCACATAAAATTGAAAGACCTTTATTCGACGTCTATTGATTGTCCATTCTTATCAAGATAAAACCAGAAACAAAGCAAA
>CACRXK020005936.1:9176-26525 GCA_902702795.2 Paramuricea clavata
CAATAACTTCAGTAAAAAAGTTGTCAACCAAATAAGTTCTTTGTAAGTTTGCATGGCGATAAAACATATAATAGTTTTGTTTGTGGAAACACCACTTAAATTTATTACTGCCAAGCTTTCGATCTGTAAGCCGGGATCTTCATCAGTGCTAATAATATGTGAGCCAACAGATCAAGACATTTTTTGTATATAAAAAGGGTGTGTGAATTAAACAAGTCACATATTAGCACTGATGAAGATCCGGGCTTACGGATCGAAAGCTTTGCAGTAATAAATTTATGTGGTGTTTCCACAAACAAAACTATTATATAGTTGTCCCACAGTCGCCATCTTCCTAGCAAGTGTCGCTCGCATGATCATTTGTCATTCGATAATACGTCATTGCTTTCAAAAAATGCTTTCAACACCTTTTCTACAAATGATGCTATAGATAAACAAGCATGTTTATAAACAAGCTGCAGGGAAAACAACCAGGAAATTTTCCAGAAAATTGGGCTAAATTTTCCAGAAAATTGGCTATTCCATTTAATATCCATAATCTCCCTTTTTAACTCCGGAATTCCTCATGGGTATAAACAAATTCTCCTGTGGAATTCTTCAGGGGTTGGTTATTTCAAATGCAATTCCTTTAGGGGTCAGATGTAAAAATTGTAATTCTTCAGGGGTAACAGGAATTCTTCAGGCGATCTCTTTTATGTCAGGAATTCTTCAGAGATATGGTAAAACCATTGTCCTTGATAGGGGGGTTACGTCTTTTAAATGGAATAGCCCAATTCAAAACAAGCCCCAAAATCTTGTAAAACTTTCTGAAAATTGTTGAGAAACATTTCTCTTGTGAAAACTATATCAAAACTTTTGACAGATAAAAAACCACCATTGAAGGAAAATTCATTCTTGACATTTCTTGTATGATAGTGCTTATAAATAATTATTAATATCGAACTAATGATTATTAGTTCGATATTAATAATTATTTATAAGCACTATCATACAAGAACTGAAGTATAGCATCCATACATTTTGTAAAGTAGTAATATAAAACAGTTTTTTGCAACAGCTTTTAGCAATTCAGGCTTGTAGCGTATTTGGCAAAGGCGTCGTGAAAGTTTTCAAACTATTTCGCTCCAGCGTAGTGTGAAAGCGATGCCTTATTGTGACTTTTCTACATTGTTGTCAAATAGCTCCGGCGTGGTGGTGGAACACTTGGCGGCTTCTTGTGAACACAAACACATGGCAGATTTTGGTGGATAATTTGCAGAAATTCACTTCGAAATTCGATCAAGTAATTTTGAAATTGAGAAAGCCAATAGGCAATTCCAGCTTTTAGTTTATGCGTGCAGGGGACGATGGGAAATAAGGTATCACATTGCTGATTATGCTGAAAAAATAAAAATGGTGGCCGTGTAAACACGTAGTGATAGCTTATACTTGTAAATATTGAAATATTTCGGTTGTTTTTATTGAAATTTTCCAGCATAATCAGCACTATGATACCTTACTTCCCATCATCCCCTGCAGGCATAAACTAAAAGCTGGAATTGCCTATTGAGTGCAATGTAAACAATTTCTAGCACAGCAAGCAGGATAAAATCTCATAAACGCAAGCAAAATTCATCCGCTTACCGGGCTATCTCGTTTAGCGGGCCAGCCCTGCTAAGGCATGCTTCCATAAACAGCCCCGTAGAAATGTTTCTTAAAATATTTGTAAATTTCCCCGACCTTTCTAACTCTCAAATAGTTCATTACACATTTATTGGTTAGGGAAGGGGTTGGGGTCTGTTTATCCATACCTTATCTTAAATATTCCGACTACAGTAGTCAGTACAAATAGCAAAACCAAACTAGGCCACAGACTAAAGAAGATAGAGCAGAAGCGTAACTCTAGTCGTTTCCCTTATTGTTTTACGTCCACGAAAATTTTAACTCGCTCACGCCAATCCACGCCATCCTGGCTAGTACAGCCAGAAGTTTTTATCAGGTTTTGGTCAGTGAACTCAGTCTCAGTCCCTCAAACGTCAGGTTTACGCGGATTGGACGTCAGTTTCATTCCCCCTCTTGCAAACCGTTGCACGGCCAGTACACAGAGTAGAGACATACAGAGACGTAACTAGTGTACCCACTTTTTTTGTGCGCATGCTCGGCAAGTTACTAGATGCGTGCATCTGATTGGATGACGTCCTGATGACGACTAACTTTAAACTTGCTGAGCACGCGCAGTTGATCATTTTTCGCCCGGTCGCCTTAAGAAAAGTGGGTACATGATAACGTAATCTTCCGCAGTGTTTACAACGGTCAGTTACGTCTCTGTATGTCTTATCTACTCTGTGGCCAGTATAAATTTGAACGCAATCACGAAAAAAAAATTAAAAACATGGCCAATTCAATGCAATACATTTTAGGAGCAAACTGTTTTGCTCCTAAAATTTACTGCATTGAGTTCGCTGTCGGAAAAAAGTCGAGGAAAACTTCCCCGTGTGGAGAAAAGAATAGGCTTTTTCAAATATATTGTGTCGTTCTGGATGCACAAGGAAAGAGATATTCTTGCGAGGAAAATTTCATTTCACAGGTAGGTAAATTGACTTGCAACTGTGACTTTGCCATTTTTCGCGATTGTTTGAATTGTTTTTTAGTTTACCAGTTTTATAGTTTTTAGTCAATACACTGGTACGTTATTTTTTAAAGAATTTATTGTGTGATCGGAATTTGCCTGCCAGCAAAATGTAAATGAATATGTACGTGTGTTGGAATATAAATTAGACCATATGGGCTTAGTAAAAAATTATTTTAATAACTACGTTTCGGAGTATAACTCCATCTTCAGGTTAAAAGTGAATAAAGATATAAAAACTGTGATAAAAACTTTCAAAACAATTACAAATTTTATATGTAAGTGATTGTTCTTGAACAGTTGATGACGAAGACAATGACGAATACTTATGTCGTGATTTTTTTTGTCGGCTTCACTTTTCGCTCGCTGTTATCATTCCAGATATATATATATATAGAGAGAGAGTTCACTGGTTTTGGTAGGTACAAAGTGCCGGTTGTACTAGCCAGGATGGCGTGATTGATGACGAATCGCTTGTAAAAACGCGGACAAATACTTGCTTGAGTTACGCTTCTGGTATACCCAGTGAACTAAAAATACCTGGAACGCTACCTCCAATAGGATTGGCTTATGATCGGATGAAGCCAAATTTTACCTCCAGCCGTGCGTGTTCTACCTCCAGACACGCGCGTTTGTGTTGCGAGACATTCTCGCGAGACCATTATGGCGAAGTGACTGAATGTTTTTTCTCGGACGAATGGATCGAAAATTGTCGTTTATTTAGGGTTTTAAGCTATATTTTTGTATTAAAAGTGTATTTAAAACATATCTTGAACCCTACCGACTAAAATTGCAAGGAAGAAAGTAACTGATTGGAGACAACAAGTGCATATTTGAATGACTGGAACGTTTATATGCAGATGAAACTTGAGAAAGATAAGTAATTCTTTATCTTAACGTATTAAACATATATTTATAACAACTTCATTGATTGTTAAACAAGATAAGTTTATTTAATCTGTATCTATCACTTTGTTTGCCTTCGTTGACGACTTGTTCTGTGTATTTCTTGCCGAATGTGAATAATCGCGACATGAAATACTTGTCCGCGAAAAAAACTTTCTTAATGTCTTTAATGTTTATATTTGTTATTTTGTACCTTTAAAACTTAATAAATACTCTACTACAAAACATAATTAAACTGTGGTTGGTAGTTTGATCTTGTTAGAATACCTTTTTTCCTAACTTTCAGACGAATAAATTGGAAAACGAATGAGCAAAATAGGGAAATTCACACAAATACTTATGATTAGACCACGGCAAGCTCCACTCCTCGCTCAACGTTTTTTTTTCAAAAAAGGAAATTTAATTATGAATTCTACACAAATTAAAAATATTTTACTCTAGAGTTTTGAAGGATGTTTTTATTGTAAAAAATGTACTGGTAGGTGCATTTTACGTCGTTTTAAATCATGTTTTAATGCATTTTTTTAACCCAGTTTTGGAAATTTAAAAAACCCGCGTTCATTTCCGTTACGTGAAGACTGGGCATGACAACTAGGTGATCTCGTGTTCGTATTTTAGCCAATCAGCGCTCAGAAAGGGTTGTCCAAATAGAAATCCATTTTGATGTATTCAGTCAATGATATCTTTCGTTATTTTTTATGAAACTAGTTGAAATTTTGTAATTATGTTTGCTTATGAGAACCATAGCTCTGACAAAAATATGGAATCGAAATAAAGTATATTACAGGAGATATTCAGTTGTTTTAATCATAAAATGATTTCTATTTGACAACTAGTGCCAGTACTTTTCCACGTATCAAGATCACCTGGAACAGTGGGCATGCCTGGGCATGGCTTCACATTTCCGGCTGGAGGTATCGTTCCAGTTATTTTTAGTTCAATGGCTATACCTTCCTATTCTGTGACTAGGCGTACTGTTCCAGTACTTCGTATTAATGTACAACTAAATAAACTAATTATTAAAAAGTAAACAGACCTTTAAACTGAAGAACTTGATTGGCTTGTATACATTGGTTTCTTTGTCATATAGTTCAATTGCTGTTGCTTGTAAATGTTTTATAAACCAGTGAAATTTCGGGCCGTCTTTCACAACAAATAACATCACAATAACTGCACATCATTTTCTCTTTAATACAGAATCATTTTCCCCGTCCATTGAGTTATAATTTCCAAAACGAACCAGTCGCTATAACGTAAAATAAGCGGGTATTTGTGAACAAAAATGTCGTTTGATATAACACGAATTAACCAGCGCCATCTTGTCTTCTCCAAACATTACAGATTTTCCCGCCAAAACCCGCCCCCAAAGTCCCGTATGTACCTGACGTCACAAGTGTCATCGACGGGGGGGGGGGACTACCATATTTTGTGGTAAAAATTTTTTCAAAAATACGCACTAAATCCAATTTTAATCTCTTTACCTTCGCTACTTTTGCTTTCCACATGCCAACAAAACTAGCTTCTTAGCACATACATAGCATACGCTTTATAAAATACTTAAAAAAATGGACCTAAACAATATTGGAGCGACAACAATTTTGGAAAGTTTCTCCGGAAATTTTTCTCACTTGATGAAAAAACTTTTTCATCTTTTTTTTTTCTTTTCTTTTTTTCACATTATTGTACGTTGGAACAGCACTATAGTATCAATAGTATCAATATATATATAGCCTTAGTCTTAGAATGTTATATATTTTATGGCAATATTTTATAAAAATTTCATCGGCAAGTTGCTGAATATTTCAAAAGTATCAACAATTAACAATGTTTCCAAGACCTTTCTGAAAATCGGAAGCAAGTCATTAAAATGATATAATTATATGTTCTATTTCATTTCAAAAAGCAAACAAATGTTCCTCTTTTGTTACGATAGCACTACCCTGGATTCCAAAGCCTTTGACAGTAAATAATGAATTGAAACATTGCGAAAGCTCTGGTTCAACAGGAAGATTCTTTGATTTATAAACCGTGTCAATCACAGAACAGAATTAGTGCTGTTAGTACAGAATCTGTACTAATTACTAAAACTACTAATTCTGTTTTGTGATTGGCGCAGTTTAATCAAAGAATCTTCCCGTTGAACCAGAGCCTTCGCGATGTTTCAATTTATTATTTATTGTCGAAGGCTCTGGAATCCAGGGTATGATAGGCGGTCAGTATAATCTGCGGACTGCAGACTGCAGACCGGACTGGGTACAAAATGCAGACTGGGGGTATAAAATGCAGACTGAGGATAAAATGTAGACTGGGGGTGAATTAGGGATATTTTACAAATTCCCGCCAAGCCATAGTCACGTGATCGTTCTTGTTGATATATTAATGTTGAAGCATCAAAATGGACGAAGAAGACAGCGAGTGAACACACATTAAAATAATTATTCTAAACTATTTGCTATAATTTGAGTTTGAGGTGGTAGAATATGTAATAAAATAACAAACCTTGTATGGATTAATGTTCATTTCACACGCACGCTATTAACAGCTGCTTAATAATTAACTTATGTATTCGTAAACATTTATACTCGATAGCATAGTCGATATGTAAAATGGTACATTATATGGATCAAACTGTTGGACATTTACTGTTGACATTAATATTTTAGTTATATTTGCTCGGACAGGGAAAACTGGGAACGAACGAAAAGGGCGCGAAATAGTTGTAGGACACGGGATTTTAGAGATAGAGTATATACATGTTAGGAGTTTATATTATGCGAATTATACTATAAGAAATAAAACTATCAAAAGTTAATGAAAGTGCGAAGCAAATAACATGGTGTCAGGAGTTTAAAAGAAGCCAGCTCACATTATTGAAAATGATAGAAGAAGCGAACGGTAGCGAAGCAGAAAACACGCCGAACACAGCCTCGGCATGTCAACCATTATTGCCAGCGGGCTTGGCCATGCCTAAGCCATTAAAAACTGAAGGAAACCTTGCCTCAAACTGGAAGAAATTCAAGCGATCTTGGGATAACTATGCTATAGTGGCAAGACTTAACCGATTTGAAGATGAATTCAAAACAGCAACGTTCCTTTCGTGCATCGGCGAGGACCCAATGGAAATTTTTGAGGGCTTAGATTTTGCCTCGGAAGAAGACCGCACGAAATTTGACATTGTTGTAACCAAATTTAAAGAGTTATGCTTAGGTGAAACAAACGAAACCTATGAGAGATTCGTTTTCAACAGCAGACAAAAGAATGAAAACGAAACAGTCGACCAATACGTAACAGCACTGCGAACATTGGCACAATCTTGTAATTTCTGTAATTGTTTACGAGATTCTTTGATACGCGATCGCCTGGTCATAGGAATCAACGATAATGCAACTCAAAAAAAGTTATTGCAAGATCGAAAACTCACCTTGACAAAAGCCATCGACATCTGTCGCAGTAGCGAGACCACGAAGAAACAAGTCAAGAAAATCCAGGCAAACAGCGAAGCAAATGAGGGCGAAATCAACGCCATTGTAAACAACAAAACCGAAACCGGAAGCACAGGAACCGGAAGCACAGGAACCGGAAGACGCGATGACAGGCGTATTGGACTTGATAGGCGTGACGGGGGGCGTGACAACAAAATTAAATGCAAATATTGTGGAACAGTGCACCAACGAAAAAAGGAATTATGTCCTGCATTTGGAAGCCGCTGCCGGAATTGTGGTCGCGAAAATCACTTCGCCAAAGTTTGTATGCAGAAAGGAAGATATTCCTGCCAAAAGCCACTTCACGCAGTAACTGAAAACGACTCAAGTGATTCAGGCGACTCGCTTATGACTGTCGAACTAGACCCCACCGAGAATGATACCATCAATACAATACACCAACCGAACATTTACAAATCACGGATTTTTGCTACCATGAAAATAAAAGGGGGGAACACAACCAAATTTCAAATCGATACAGGGGCAACCTGCAATGTCCTAAAAAAGAGTGAATTAAAAGGCGCTAAATACGAACGGCGCATCAAACCTACGGCACATGTTCTAAAGATGTACAACAACTCATCTCTCACACCCCTTGGAAAGTGCAAAATACAAGTACAAGACCCAATTACAAAGCAAAAGTTCAAAGTACCATTCACTGTTGTTGATGACCAGAATGCAAAAAGTAACCTTCTTGGCTGCCACACTGTGCAACAAATGAATTTGATTCAAATTGGGAGCCCAATTCATGTCGATCAAATTAATGAAGACCTGACTCGGCCTGATCAAATGGGACTGACAATGCAAAACGTCAAAGACATATACCAAGATGTTTTTGAAGGTCTTGGCACCTTAGGTCCAGCACTGCATCTTGAAGTTGATCCTGAAATGCCGCCTGTCCAACTCCCACCAAGAAAAATCCCAGAGTCGCTGAAGCAACCGTTGCGAGAACATTTGGACGAACTTGTCAAGCTTGAGGTCATAGAACGAGTAGACTATCCAACAGACTGGGTCAGCGCAATTGTTGTTGCACCAAAACCCAATGGCAAAATTAGATTATGCCTCGATCCCAGACCACTCAATAAAGCGCTGAAACGATGCCACCATCCAATACCGACAATTGACGACGTACTTCCAGAACTGTCCAATGCAAAAGTCTTTACCAAAGTCGACTGTAGCAACGGATATTGGCAAGTAGAATTAGACGAAGAGTCGTCTGTTTTAACGACGTTCAACACTCCATTTGGACGATTTAAATGGCAACGGATGCCTTTCGGGATCTCCCCTGCAGGAGAGATTTTCCAGCAACGACTAGACCAGGCAATTGATGACTTGGATGGCGTACGGACTGTTGCTGATGACATTTTAGTAATAGGAAATGGAGAGACGATGCAGGAAGCTGTAGCCGACCATGACAGAAAGCTCAAGGAACTATTCGACCGCTGCAGAGCTAAACATATCAAGCTTAACCCAAACAAGATTGAGTTGAAGAAGACCTCAATGCCATACATTGGCCACATTCTTACATCTGACGGTGTCCAAGCGGATCCTGCTAAAGTACAAGCCATACTAGAAATGAAGCAACCCACAGACGTGGCTGGAGTCAGAAGAATCCTCGGAACAGTTAATTATCTTGCCAAGTTCCTTCCCCACCTCTCACAAGTATCTGAACCACTACGACAACTCACAAAAAGAATCAGCCTTTCGATTGGGACAAATCGCATGACGCCGCTTTCACCCAAATAAAGAAATTGATCACAGAACCGCCAGTCCTCAAGTACTACGAGTCGACCAAACCCCTGATAATACAGTGTGATGCTAGCGACCACGGCCTGGGGGCCGCACTCATTCAAGAGGGAAAGCCTGTCGCATTTGCCAGCCGAGCATTGACGCACGCGGAGAGACAATACGCTCAGATAGAAAAGGAACTGTTAGCTATAGTTTATGGAACCGAGCGTTTTCACCAGTATACATATGGCCGACCAGTCACAGTAGAATCAGACCACAAGCCGCTCGAAGTCATTCATCAGAAACCTCTGTCAGCAGCACCTAGACGTCTTCAAAAGATGATGATGAGATTACACCAATATGACTTAACCATCGTTTATAAGAAAGGGTCAGAGATGCTGCTAGCTGACACACTCAGTCGTCACCATTTAGACAACTCCACTGACGAAGCACGCAGCGTCGACAGCGATCTCGACCAAGTGGACAGTTTGGAAGAAATAAACGAAATACTAAATTGTGAAACAACAACCATATTCCAAGACCACACAACGAAAGATCAAGACCTACAGCAAGTCAAATCATTCATCCAGTCAGGATGGCCCGAGAGCTCCAAAGATCTATCCCCAGCAATCACCCCGTACTTCCATCTACGAGACGAACTAACAACACACGAGGGCCTCGTGTTTAGGGGAGACCGCGTCGTTATCCCAAAATCACTACGAAAGCAAGTACTGAATGAATTGCATGCAGCACACCAAGGGATCGCATCGACAAGTCGGCGAGCCAGAGAAACCGTCTACTGGCCACACCTGAACCAAGAATTGAAAGACCACATCTCACATTGCATCACCTGTGATACATTCAATTCCAAGCAGCCGAAAGAACCTTTCATCCCGCATGAAATACCAAAGAGAGCATGGGCAAAAATCGGTTGTGATATCTTTGAATTTGAAAAGAAATCGTATTTAGTAACAGTGGACTACTACTCGAACTTCTTCGAAGTTGACCGCCTTGAAAAATTGACATCACTGGCAGTCATAAAGAAACTAAAGCCCCATTTCGCCAGGTTCGGTATTCCAAATACACTCGTGACAGACAACGGCCCACAATTCATCAGTGATGACTTTCGAGACTTCTCTATGAAGTACCAATTTGAGCATATAACGACCAGTCCCTATCACCACCAATCCAACGGCAAAGCCGAATCTGCCGTCAAGCAAGCCAAACGAATAATTCGAACATGCAAATCATCAAACGATGACATTTACTTTGCCCTCCTTGCCCACCGAAACACCCCCCAAACAACTCATGAAACAAGTCCCGCACAGCGACTGTTTAACCGCCGTACAAAGACTCTCTTGCCCGTCTCGGAGAAGTTGCTCCAACCGAAGATAAATCCGCAAGCAAACAAACGCATCCAACAAAGACAACAGCTCCAAAAGAAATACCACGATCATGGCGCAAAAGAGCTCAGCCCGTTGCGGAAAGGAGAAGTGGTGAGACTACAGCCAACCCGAATCGGCGAAAAGAAATGGAAGAGAGGGATAGTCGTACGCAAAGCCGGGATAAGATCATATGAAGTCCAATGCAAAGGGTATACCTATACTAGAAACAGAAAATTCATCCGACGATCAAGGTTACCTGCAGAATTCGGTAGTGACAACGCAGATGAAGAGATGTCAGGCATGTCCGAAGCGGAAGAGAACGTTTCTGTACCTACTGACAATGATCTGCCCCAAGAAAACCCTCAACCAGCACACTTAGAACGCAATGAAACAAGTACCGAAACAAGTTCTACAAGCAAAACACGTAGTGGACGGTTAGTTAAAAAACCTGACAGGCTAGGTATAGACACATAAGGGAACGCGGTATATATACAGTATATTTATAAAGAAAAAACTTTCAGAGAAGAGGAGATGTTGGACATTTACTGTTGACATTAATATTTTAGTTATATTTGCTCGGACAGGGAAAACTGGGAACGAACGAAAAGGGCGCGAAATAGTTGTAGGACACGGGATTTTAGAGATAGAGTATATACATGTTAGGAGTTTATATTATGCGAATTATACTATAAGAAATAAAACTATCAAAAGTTAATGAAAGTGAGAAGCAAATAACACAACGTTGCACGAATAAAACTGCCTTCTTTAACGAAGCAGCTTCAAAACAACATTTATTCATTTTACAAGATTCCGCAGGCCCTCTCGAAATCGTGACCTTCCCATGACACAACGAGGGCCTGTGGAGGAGGCAGTCTTGGGAAGGTCACGATCTGGCGAGGGCCTGCGGAATCTTGTAAAATGAATAAATGTTGTTTTGAACCTGCTTCGTTAAAGAAGGCAGTTTTATTTGTGCAACATTGGTGTAGACAGCAAACCTTATCGTTAAAAAATGCTTCCTTCCACGTCCTAAGAGTCGCCAGTTTAATTAATTTATAAGCTTCACGCCGCTTTTTATATCTGTTTATATTCAAGATTATGTAGAAATTTACTTGCTGACGTGACGCCGGCGACATTTTTTTTTACAAGATTCCGCAGGCCCTCTCGAAATCGTGACCTTCCCATGACGCAACGAGGGCCTGCGGAGGAGGCAGGATGTGTGATGCGGAAAAGGACTGGCACGAGCGTGCTTTTCGGCAAAAGTTCGACAAAAAGCGTGATTTTTCCTGCTGTTGTATTTTTGCTGTTTTTTCGTTAACTACGAAATTCTTGAGGATGTTTTTGCACTGTAACGACGAAGTAATAACTAGTGTATCGTACGAATGCTTGTTTGGCCTGTATAGTTGAATTTTGAAAGACATATTGAGGATAATGAGTCGGGCTTTTGATGACTTCAATGAAGGGAAATTCCCCGGCGGGGTAGCTGGCCGGGGTTAGGGTCTGCGGTTAGGTTGCGGTGTTAGCAGGTGGGGTTAGGGGTTAGGGGTTAGAAGGTGGGGTTAGGGTTAGGGTTTGAGTTAGGATTAGCGTTTGGATTAATTGTAAATCCATTGTAACCAATACTTTATTGCATACAATGGCATTACAACGCCAATAAATTATTGGTTACAACGTGCGGAACGGCTGGAACGATACGTGTACATCCGAAGAGTTTTAAAAACCTTTCACGTCATGCTTCCATTCTCGTACCCAGAGCCCTTCTTACGCGCGTTCGACCGAGCCCGACGAGGGGCTCTGGCCAAATCCATATCAAACTGGCTTCTGATTGGCCACAACGAAATATATGGTTTATTATAGTAAATATGAATAAAAATACACAAGCGCTCCACGAAGCGTTGGTTTCCCTTTGAAAATTGGGAGAAAAGACATTATTAAAGTTGAAAGAACAGCAGTACGAAGCAGTTAGGAAGATTGTTGTTGATAATCGCCCACAAAAGCGGTAGATGTCGCTAATTTTATTTATTTAAATCAATTGGTTGATTGAAATTAATAGGTTGAGACGTGATGTTCTCATAGCAAAAAGTCAGCATATTTATGGCAGATGCTCGTCGTATTTCCAAATCAGTGATGTTAATCAAACAAATCTGTGTTACATGTTCAAAGCTGAAGTGCCATCTGAAGAGAAAATATTAAAGCCAGCCAGAATATGAAGTTAATTGTGATGACTATTTTCTTCCTAGAAACCGATTTTTTACAATTTTCAAATGCTTTGCAGTATAGTATGTCTTATGTATAACTGTTGACTTTTAATAAAACACAAAAAAGTCTAAAAATCTGTACAACAGCGACTTAAAATCGAATATAAAATAGTGAGACAATCTCTCGTCTTCGTATCCGTAGCCATTACTGCTTTGGCAACGTTTAAGAGGGAAATATATACTAAATTTTTATCAACATGCATTGAGAACATCACGTCTTACTTACTAATTGATTTAAATAAATAAAATTAGCGAAACCTACCGCTTTTGTGGGGTTTTCCTGGAGAAAAACTTTCAAAACGAAACAAACAAGACAAACAAGAAAGCCGAAGTGTTTATCCGCGTTTGACGTTGAGCATGCGCAGTGTTTAACCGGATACCATGTTTTTATGGTATCCGGTTATGGATTTGGCCAGAGCCCCTCGTCGTGCTCCGTTGACCGCGCGTAAGAAGGGCTCTGGGTACGAGAATGGTCATGCTTCTTGCGAAAGCAACCGTTCGTAAGCTTTCGCAAGCGTTTTGAGCAAAAACTCTAAAATATTGGCAGTATTACCTGAAAATACAATAGCAGAATCTACTAAATTATCGTATAACATCGGAATTTTACCCCCAATATCTATTTCTTCATCAAAACTTGACTACAAAACAGTCAAAACTTCCAGCTCAGTTTTCCCGCCATATTTATATAGTTCAATGTGTTATATAGGACAACGTCGCCATAGTAACCACAACAAACTCGTTACCAGTTCATTGCATCACACATCGATCGGCGCGCCTTTAGCCGTTTCACCGCCCTAAACCGCCCTATATATAAGCGCCCTGGTTTTAAACTACTCTTGCGCGGAAAAGCGTATTGCCTAAACCAGGGCGCTGTAAAACACGGGCGGTGAAACGGCTATGGCGCCCCTGATCTATGTGTAATGCAGGCCCCCCCCCCCGCATATTTTTATTCGAATTCGATGTGGTTTGATCAGGACACAGAATAGATACACAACCAGAAGTGTCACTCAGGCGATAATTTGTCCGAAATTTTACGAGTGCTGACCAGTGAACTATATACATGGAAGGCTGACTTCAGTCATTGACGTTATCAAAAAGTGAAGCCAAAGATGGCGGATTTTGAAGCCATTCTTGCGCGTCATTCTCAGACCCCTACCCGCGCGGTCAAACATTTTTTTGTATTTTCATGGCGGGAAGTGATGGGTCCGCGATTCTCGGGTTGTGTTTTCCTTCATTTTAAAAGAGCAAAAAAGGAAATAAACTTCATTTATTTCATGTAAACCTGATTTCCTTCATCTAATCGATCTGTCTACTGCATTTTCCCACTGTATGTGTGAGTAAATCTGTATTTTTCGTTGCGAATTCAACAACTAATTTCAAACTTTTTTGTTTGTTTTTTATATAAAATCTGTATTTTTATAAATTGGCAATTTATTTTTGCTTTGGTTGTTTCGTTTTCTTGTTTCTATGGTGCTTTTCAGTTTTCACACCATTATTTAGCTTATTTTAGTCCGTTTTCCTGACCTAAAACTGCTTTTTAACTGCAGTTTTCGAGGCAGTTTTTAGCCAATTTAATTCCATACATGTAAGAAAATTTTGTTTTTTTATTTTCTATTTAATAAAATCACTTTGATGTTTGCCTTATAAACTTAAACTGTTCATTTTAATGAGTTATTCATGTGTGTGAAACTATTGTCGATAGGGGCAATAGAGATATTTTGAAAGATTGAGTGACTTTGTGTTTTGTTTTGTCACTCCTTGTCATTTTACAAAACTAGCAATCCCGCGCTATTTTGCTTTCTTTCCACTCAAATATCACATCTCCTAAACAAATAATAATTAAAATTTATAACCGAACCCAAACAAAATACCAGAATTCAACTTTTCATTCAAATTTCGTCTGTTTTTCACCAGATTTTTACTCGGAAAGTCGAGCGGAAAGTAAAGAAAAATATAAAAGTTTTGTTGACCGCGCACGTAAGGGGACTGAGAATGACGCGCAAGAATGCCTTCAAATTCCGCCATGTTGGCTTCACTTTTTGAGCTCGAGTCAGACTTCCATGTTATATAGTTCATTATAATATAGTATTTGTAAATTCTGAGCGCTGATTGGCTAAGAGCCGTGTTGATATAACTCCATGTCAACACGGGAAATTTTCCGCCGCTTGTAAACACGGAAATTTTCCTTATTCTTCGGGCTTTTGACATTGCTATATTATAAAAAAAATATAAAACATTTTTCCGTTTTGATATATAGTTATATCAACACTCGTGGAAGTTGGGAAAACTCGAAATTGTGTGAAAACACTCCGCCCTTCGGGCGTCGTGTTTCCACACAATTTCTCGTTTTCCCAATTTCCACTCGTGTTGATATAACTGTATATCAACACGGAAAATGTTTTATATTTGTTAAGTGGTGCTGACGTGAAAATACGCCATCATATGACGCCATCCTGGAGTGCACACGGAAGTTTTTCATAGGAAAACATAGGTACAAAGTGCCGTGTGCACTCCAGGATGGCGTCATTGCACGTAAAAAAATTTCGGACGTTTTCCTTCAGTCAAAACCATTGAACTATAAATAAACTGGAAGGCTAACTCAGGGGGGGAAATTGAAGCCAGTGCATTTTAGTTTTTCTGAGTTATGAGCAGAAATACTAAACACTGAACGTTGGGCTATATATCAAATTGAAGCTATTGAAAAACGCTATTTGGTGTAGAAATTTCAAGACTATAGCTAAAAGGGAAATATTGAAAAACTACAAACATAATTACCGATAATTTGCCGTTTTGCAGTTGTTTTTGTATTTTTTAAATATTTTTCGTTTCGCTGAAGTCTTGAAATTTCCACACCGAACAGCAATTTTCAATAGCTTCAATTTGATATATAGCCCGACGTTTGGGGTCAAGTATTTCTGCTCATAACTCAGAAAAACTATTTTGGCTTCATCAAATCATAGGCCTTCATCATACACAGCCAGAAACGCGCAAGTCGGAACAGATCTGCAACAGATCTGTTAAATCCTGTTGTCAACAAGCCGATATCTGGATGCGTTCGCTCGCCTTGTACCTGTCTGTTCTGACAGACCTGCAACGGCCTGTCAACAGGTCTGTTACAAGCTGTTGTGACAGAGCTGCTGCAATGCTGTTTTCAACAGGTCTGTTACAAGCTGTTGTGACAGAGCTGCTGCAATGCTGTTTTCAACAGGTCTGTTACAAGCTGTTGTGACAGAGCTGCTGCAATGCTGTTTTCAACAGGTCTGTTACAAGCTGTTGTGACAGAGCTGCTACAATGCTGTTTTCAACAGGTCTGTTACAAGCTGTTGTGACAGAGCTGCAGCAATGCTGTTTTCAACAGGCCTGTCGCAAGTTGTTGACACAGAGCTGCAGCAATGCGGTTTTCAACAACTTGCGACAGACCTGTTGCAAACCGAGGAAAGCGCCTTATGAAGCTTGTGTATCCACTATTTTGAACAAAAAACGGCCAGACAGGTTGCCATATTTCGGTTGTAGTGTTTCGTGAAATAGAAGTTTGAAATATAAAGTTTTATAAACAAACTTGCGAGATAATTTTTATATATATGAATATAAAGTTTTATAAACAAACTTGTGAAATAATTTTTATATATGAATATAAAGTTTTATAAACAAACTTGCGAGATAATTTTTGAGCAAAACAGCCGAAAAAATACGACAAATTCAAGAAGGGTTCTTATCGTAAACAATTTTCAAAATTAATTGTCTTTAAGTACGACCGAAATATGACAACCTACTTGCATATTTTTCTTCAAAACAGTACATACCATAACACAAAGCTTCAATAAGGCGTCTTCCTCGCTCGCAGATTTCATTTGAAATTGGAAAGAAATTATATAACGAATTTCATGTTCATATCAACAATGACGAACGTTGCAGTTAACACTCGGTTGTTCATGTATTGTTCATTTCTTAAGCTCTAGTAGATCTTGTATTCTCATTGCCACAGTTTCTTCAAAAATCAAAACAGCTGAACTTGTTTGATTTTGTTTGAGGCAGTTGTTGAAATTTTGTTTGGCTCAAAATTGAAAAACAACTAAACATGATTACGTGATTGATATGTTTGTAATATTTCCCCCAATTGCAACGAGGAATGATGACGTGTGCACACGCGTTTATCCAATCAGATTAAAGAATTATAGCGATAGCACACGTCAGCAAATTGGAATTTGGATTTTGGAAATCGGAACTTTTTAAAAAAAAATAAAACAGCGGCTTTTGCATTTTATAATAATCAGAGAATAGATACTATGGACTATAATCTACACAGCCAGAAATCTCACAGGCCTGTCGCAAGCTGTTGATTTTACCGGCTTGCGGCAAGTTGTCAACAAGTCGCGACAGGTCTGTTGGTTTCGTCAGGCGGTAACAGGCTTGCGGTAACAGGTCTGTCGCAAGCTGTTGACAACAGAGCCGTAGCAACTTGTTGAAACAACCCGCTACAAACCTGTTACTAACAAGAGATAACAGGTCTGATAGAACAACTTGCAACAAGTCTGTTGAAATCAACAGGTCTGTTCCAACCTGTTCCAACAGACCTGTCGCGAGTTGTTTTTGTCAAGTCTGCAGCAAGCTTGTTATCAGACCTGCGACAAACCTGTCCACAACAAACAATTTTTGTCCTGTCACAACAAGTTTCAACAAGCCTGATGTTGGGAAACAAACCGAAAATGTGAGTAAAGAGATATAAAATCGCACGAAATGGACACTTCCGGCTTCACTTTCTCATTTAATCATTGTCATTGGTGGCAATATTAAATCACATAGGAGAGATTATAGTCCCTAGTATCTATTCTCTGATTATTATAAAATGCAAATGCCGCTGTTTTATTTTTTTTTAAAAAGTTCCGATTTCCAAAATCCAAATTCCAATTTGCTGACGTGTGCTATCGCTATATTTCTTTAATCTGATTGGATAAACGCGTGTGCACACGTCATCATTCCTCGTT
>CACRXK020005937.1:0-24755 GCA_902702795.2 Paramuricea clavata
GATATATATTACATAATGACACAACGCTATTGTGATGTTGCGCGTACTTCATGTAATACAAATTATAGAGGTTTTACTGTACATTGAAGCATTGCATGTCAAAGCATTGCATTTTAAAGCAAATTGTATGGATTTTTTTTAAATAAAAGACCTTTTCGGGAGACCTATGATTATACCTAAGGTTGGCAACTATATCTCAACTGACGAATATACGACTTCGGCAAAACGCAAAATACTTCGCACACGCAAATAAAACATGATAAAAAATTTGTTTTCAAGACTGCAAGGAAGCTGAAAAATTTGCACAAATATTTCATGGTCAGTCGAAAATTTTGTTGTCTCCATGCGGGATGCTAGAGGTTATTTCATTCGTCATATTTTGAAAAAAATTATGTGATTCAATTGGTTGAAAAAGTAAACAGTTTGTGACGTATTTATAGTAAAAATTTGGTTTCAGGGGGGGTTGAACCATTGAACTACAACAGGAAGACTGCTAAAGTACAAGAGCAATTTTTTTTCGAAGATAAAATGGTGGATTTTAACAACTTTTTACATCCATCCATAACTTTTATCCACAGCAAAACAACCAGGCAACTTTTACCTACATGTACACGTAATGTCATGAAATTCTGAGTAATAATGGCGAAGAAAATTTGTTAACAAGACGGCGATATGTGAACACGCTTCGTTGTGACTTGTGAACTTTGGTCGGCAAAGTTTATATATAGGTGAATTTATTCCGTTTAATAGTGAATGTGTATTTCCCACAATAGGCTGCAATTTGTAAGAATGCTTGTATTATTATAAAAACCCCAGCATGGAATTTTGCATTTATGTATATAAAACATTCTGAAAGTTCAATATGTATTCTATAATAAAAGCCTAAACATCTCCCTAGTTTAAACTTTAAAGTACATGTTAGTTTTTATAGTGACTGTATATATTACTGAGAATACTGTCTTACTGATATTAAATAAAACAGGGGCAAGATAAGATGCAAATTTGTTTTGATATAAAAACAGTTTTATGTACTATTTAAAGCAGTGTTACAGAATTCACTTCGAAATATTCTTGCTATATTATATATAGCTATTTAAAATTACTGAGTGACTAGAGATTCAGTACAAACACATATTTAATACTGAATACTTGATTACTAGGTAAAAATAAATTATCCAACCTATTGTTCCAAGTTACAGTATTAAAAACGCTATAAAATAAATTCATACCTATATAACTTTTCCGAGGTTAACAACGAAGCGTGTTCACATATCGCCGTCTTGTTAACAAATTTTCTTCGCCATTATTACTCAGAATTTCATGACATTACGTGTACATGTAGGTAAAAGTTACCTGGTTGTTTTGCTGTAGATAAAAGTTATGGATGGATGTAAAAAGTAGTTAAAATCTACCATTCCATCTTCGAAAAAAAATTGCTCTTGTATTTTAGCAGTGTTCTTGTTGTAGTTTAACCCCCTCCCCTGAAACCAAATTCTTACTATAAATACGTCACAAACTGTTTACTTTTTCAACCAATTGAATCACATCATTTTTTTGAAAATATGACGAATGAAGTAACCTCTAGCATCCCGCATGGAGACAACAAAATTTTCGCCAGACCATGAAATGTTTGTGCAAATTGCAGTCTTTAAAACAAAACTTTTGTGCGGGCATATAGAAAAATTATCAGAGTTCAATGTGGTATTATTTTTTATTATATATTTTATTACGTGTGCGAAGTATTTTGCGTTTTGCCGAAGTCGTATATTCGTCAGTTGAGATATAGTTACCAACCTTAGGTATAATCTGTATATATGAACAATGCTTTTCTTTGAGTGCTTGCGACGCGCGACAAGTAGCAGAGGAATTGGGTGAGCTTAATCCAAATTGGCATTTGGAAGCATTTGGTGCATTCTATACGCCGTTTTGGGCTGCCTATGGTTGTACAAAAAATATGATAAAAATCAAATTTGTCGTGTTGACATGACAACACTGACGTAAACGCGAGCCTGCGTCCAGTCACAGATTCAGTGTTAATCCATTACTAATACTTCATGTTAAATCAATGTTTGGAAAATACATGCGAGGGGTTGCTGCATGCATGTACTTCTAGTATATTTATATAAGCCTTATAAGTTTTATGCGTGGGTGCGCTGTGCGCAACGCTTCAGCGCAAGAGCCTAGCACAATTCAATAAAATGGTCCTTGATTTCAAGAAAGTTGTCCTTGGCCTGGTTACCAAGCATACCGTATTTGTAAATAGAAAATGTTATGGAAATTTTCTTTGTGTTTATAATTAAGTCATTAGTTTTGCTTTAATGTTTTCAGAACAAATAAATAGGCCACGTTTCGCTACCACACTGTCAGTAAATGGAATAACAGGCTAAGTATGACTCGTGTTTACTAGAATATGAAACTATTAAATGCTATTTAGAAGCTTAAAAATTATTGACCAATAAGGAGTTCTCGTAGCCGAGATGGCGTCAAACTCACACTTTTGACCAGTAGAATCCATTTTTGGCATTTGCCGAGTCATACGATACAAACGTCGCATTGTTTTGACATTATAAAAGTTGTATTTCCGGTTGGGATTATCTCGGACCAGAAATGTAAATCCGCCAATAAAGCATCACAATTTAAAGACCATGTAAAGCCCGTTCTGCGCATATGTTCTGCGCAGGCCTACATTCCAATGGCCAGAACTCGACCATTGGAATGTTATTAATATTTCGCACCTTTCGAACTTTCTTGAATTGAGTCTCTAGTCTGTATTCATTTGCAAGAATAATATAATATATTCAGTATAATATATATCTAATCATATTTTACAACTATAGCACTGAGTTCAAAATGTAAACATTGCGTTTGTTTACATTATTTTAATTACATGGCCTGTAAAGATAGAAGCTTGAAAATAACACTGCAAATAGTGTTTTGAATACTTAATCGAACCAGAGTATCACAATGAGCATAAGTCTCAAAGGGCTGAAATTACAGTATGTTCCGCGAAAGGTGTGTTAATGTTTATACTTTGTCAGTAATATTTCGTATTAATAAGATCATGTACGAACTCGCTTGACTTTCAAAGCTCATAAATCGCTATAATGTTCTAAAACAATCGCTACGAATAAGGAGATATTGTCACACTGAATCGAATGGTGGTATTTTTGTCCTCATAGCGATCAATGAACTAAAGATATGAATTGTCAAAGTCCCATTGCGCTGGTGCAATCCGTGTCTATACCGGTGTCGAGAAAGAGATAATAATTAAATTAACTAATTAAATAGCACTTTAAGTTTGTTTTACATCAATACCTCAAGTATTTCATGCGGCCAAAAAATTTGCACTTTTTCATAGCTGGATCCTTCTTGTAGCGTCAATCGATTCAAGTTGACGAACCGATCAATTTGCTTTTCATAACTTTCCTCGCATTTCTTCTTACTTTCCAGGTCAAGATTTCTGCGATTTGGCGTAATTCCTTGCTCACTATCGTACTTCCCAAAAGCGCTGAGTTTTCTTTCTTTCCCATACTTCAGTTCACATATTGTTGAGGTGGTATGCAGAACATGATGCGGAAGAAGCTCTTCGCCAAGGATAAGATTTAGTAAGCTGCTTTTCCCTGCACTACTTTCACCTAAAACAATGTAAGGACACGGATTGATATCGCTTTTGCTAACGAGTATAACCAGTATCACGCGAAATTTCTGACTTGCTAAATATATGATTATCGTAGTTCCGTACATGCGCAAATGATGCGCATAATTTACATCGGCTCACAAATTTCGCAACTGCCGGCTACAACAACAAGTGTTTCTTCGAAGAAGGTTATCCAAGCTGTTTTTCAGTAACATTTCTCAATACTGATACAGTACTAATACACAGAGACAGAGATCTTACTGAATGTAAGAAAGCAGAGATATGGTTAACGTTTAAAATGGCTGTTGCTTGTTTTTAGCTGACTTGCACGTAATCTCCGACTCGGTGGTAACGTATTCGAATTAATTTAAGATAGCAGCCAATAAAAGGCACAATCTAGCCAGTGCTAGTGGTCATAATCATATTTATCCCCGAGCCAACGGCATGGAGCGCCGTTCCGCGCTTAAACCCGTAGCCAAGGTACTAATTCCGCTCGGCTATTTAGGGAAAGTACATTTATTACGCCGAGGAGGGGGGCGGGGGGAGGATGAAGATGTCTTGAAACAGCTCATATTTTTACAGGGCTCCTTTTGAGATTATTGGTAAATTTTCGACGCCCCCCTATAAGTTTTTAAAATTTTCAATGTCCTTCCCTCCCCCAGAATTCGGAATTTTAATTTTAATTTTTTTTAAATTTAACAACTTTATTGGTGGCATAAATTACTTCAAAAATAATTAGTTCAATATCAATTGCCCAAAAGGGAAGGTTCGAGCGAGGCTATATAGAAATCCCATGCAAGGCACCTCCCTTCTCTAATAAGTAATAACAGATATTTATAAATACATATATACTATAAAACTATGAAAACAATGAAAGTAGCAAAACGGTCAAACAAGAGCGAATGATGATTTGGAGATCAAGCTAGTCAAATTCTCTTGCATGGAGTGATTAGTTAAGATGACGCACGAAACATCATCATCATTCCTATTTGGACGCTTTACTTCTAAATAATTGGTTTACTCTATGACCTATGGCAAGAGCAGTCCCGCACCAGACTCCATGTGCCCGTCATGTCCACGTCAAAGGTTCTGTTCAGCTCTAAACTAAATGTGTTTTTAGCCAACGTTTTAAACGCCGATAAGCTGGAAAAGTTTTGAGAAGTGGAAGTGACCATAATACTGTTCCAGAGCTTGACTATACGGTTGAAGTACGATCCTTGGAAGGTGCTTGTTCTGCAGGACGGAGTTTTTAGAGTTCTCGCTTTGCTTAACCTAGTACGTCCGTGGGTTACAAAGGAAACAAAGTTATTGATATCCAGATTTATATACCCGTGCATTGCCTTGTAAAAGAAAACCAAATCCTTTACTTCGCGAAATACTTCTGGTTGTGTATCTATCTATGTGTATTTTGTATGTGTATTTTGCGAGAGAACTTATGATGCAAAATGAGAGAGTCAATTGAAATCGAGAAGCACAATACTATAGATCAGGAGGGAAAGCCACTAGATAGTACGTGGCGTGCTCTCTTTAATGTGCAACATTAATTTCTCTTGTCTTGGATGCGCGCGCGTTAATCGGAATCACTTCACTACGTTTTGACGTGGTCGATGTGTCGTTTAATTAAATTTCAAATGACGCGAGCCAACAGATCACGACACTCTTGTATATAAAAAGAGCGTGTGAACACAGAGTAGATAAGACATACAGAGACGTAACTGACCGTTGTAAACACTGCGGAAGATTACGTTATCATGTACCCACTTTTTTTCATGCGACCGGGCGAGAAATGATCAACTGCGCATGCTCAGCAAGTTTAAAGTGAGTCGTCATCAGGTCGTCATCCAATCAGATGCATGCATCTAGTAACTTGCCGAGCATGCGCACAAAAAAGTGGGTACACTAGTTACGTCTCTGTATGTCTCTACCACAGAATAGGAAGTTATACCAGAAGCGTAACTCGAGCAAATATTTGTCCGCGTTTTTACAAGCGATTCGTCATCAATCACGCCATCTGGCTAGTACAACCGGCACTTTGTACCTACCAAATCGTGATAAAAACTTCCGGCTGTACTAGCCAGGATGGCGTGGCCTGACGTGAGCGAGTTAAAATTTTCGTGGACGTCAAACAATAAGGGAAACGACTAGAGTTACGCTTCTGGTATAACTTCCTATTCTGTGTCTCTACTCTGTGGTGTGAATCAAACAAGTCACATATTATTAGCACTGATGAAGATCCGGGCTTACGGATCGAAAGCTTTGCCTTTGTAGTAATAAATTTACGTGGTGTTTCCACAAACAAAAACAATTATATTTTATCGCAAACATTCAAAGAACTTATTATAAACTTCTTATAATATATATTTCCCACATACACATGCGAAATATAAACGACCCGCCACTCGCGAGAACCCAGTCAAGCTTGGTCAGATCAGATATTTCGGAGAGGTCGTAAATAACAGTGGGAAGGCGAAAATATTACTTGACTCACAAGTAAACGCATTAATGAATAATGTCTATTACGACGGATTTCCTCGCTGTCCTTGTAATTGTTGCATGCATCTGCAATTTTGTTAAATATTTATATATCTTGTGAAAATACCTTGTTCCGAGAAAAACCGTCCAATACCAAAATCAGACAGGGCTAAATCACCTTTCACATCAACAAGTATATTGGTCGGCTTCAAGTCTCTGTGTAAAATTCTAGGCTCTCTAGCATGTAATGCTTTCAGCCCTTCCAACACTTGACGTATCATCTTTCTAGTACGAGATTTCGTTATCTTTTCGCCTTCCTCCTTGACGAATTCTTCAAGATTTTTTTCATATAAATTCAAAATCAAATAACCAAAGTCAGGGCTGGAAGTATCATCGTAGAAATAATAATATACAACCCGTGGTGACTCGACTGCATTCGAAGAGGTCAAGATATCTCGTTCATTCTTCAACAAATTACACAGGACTTTTGGCAAACGTTTTATCGCTCGTTCTATCCCGTCAGACCCCAAGCAAACATACACCTCTGTGCCAGAACTGCCTTTGCCTATTAAGAACTCTTCTTTAAAACATACGCAGTTATCGTTTATCAATTCAGGGTTACCTTCAGCTTTTTCCCAGACTTCTGAAAGCCGTTCAAACTTCTTTCTATGCTTCACAGAGACAGTTTTCCAATATTTGTATTTTAAAGGCACGCCGTCATATTCAAAATTCAATGACATACTTCTTGTTAGTGGTGCAGTAAACGATTTGCTACGACCATGACCTCTAGGTTCGCTATCCGACCTACCATGAGGCTCGTCCGAGTTAGTTCTAGTTATAGCCTTTTTAGGGCGGCTTTTAGATCTACCGGTATTGATATTTGAGCTTTCTGCCATGACGAAAAAAATCCGAAATAGGCATCTGCCCGATTGTGATGGGCAGATGGCGATCTTTAATTAACGTTAACAGTGGTTTTTGAGGGGGAGGGGGCAATTTCCATAATTTTCCGGACTGGCGTTCATGAACGGATTGTCCAAAGCATAAAGCATTTTCTTTATCAAACGGACAGTTTTCCTTCAGTAGCATTATATCATTTATATGAATCGTTTTGTATTCGAGTGAGGACAAAAGCTACTGTCGAAAGTAAAGCCAAACTTAGGCGGCAATCATATACATCGACAAACAGGCAACAACATCATCAGAGACAATATGAGTTCTTTAGAAAGACAACTGTAAATACTGTGTCCTAAATTAGAATTACAAAATATTTGTATGTGCATGCAACTTCGCAGTGTTATGCAATATCGAACCATGAGATTGGTGTATCAGTGCGCTGGGCAACCTCTTACCCAGAATCTTGCAATGCCAACTTCGGTACTGCATAACTGCTAATTTCAGTCAAAACAATGGTCTAGTGGTTTTGACTGCATGATCGGAAAGCATGGAAAACAGTAGGATTTTCAAAACAATGGAAAGACAATTGCCACAATTGAACATTCCGATCACTGTATCATCATGACCTGATAAACAGGATGGCACTATTAGTATTGTGCAATTCTGATTTAATATCATTCTCGTCCCCAGAGCCATTTTCACTCGGTCACTCGTTGAAAATTAGGCTCTGGGTTAGACGACTGAAGGGAGAGATCTGATTGGCTTCTCAGAGAACTGCTATTTCGCAGAAGTTGAGCAGTTTTCGCTAGGCAAAATTATTCTATCAACATATGTCAACACAAATACTACGTTTCTTCATAATACTTCACTGTGAAAATTGTTACGGGTGCTAAAGCGTCCCAATTCAAGAGCATGCGCTTTAGAAAATTTGGTGTCCACAAGGGATGAAAATAAAACAAACTGGTGTTTATACTTGTAATTGATTGTATACATTCTATTATCACATGATTATATCAGTGGTTAAAAGTATATGCTGTTGAAAAACAATTATTACTCAGGGTGTGATAAATCGCGTACTTACGTACAGGAGACACGATATTAGAGACGTTCAGATTTGATGTCTTGAAATGAAATATTATTGGACTAATGGGACTAAGGAATGTTGGAATCGATTTTAGTGTTTGCGTATATGCAAAAGACGTCCCTCTCGTTCCTACTCGTAGTTTTAGGTTATACCGAAGTTCAGAAACCTGCACTTTATGTACTTCATTTTAAAGACTAAGTACACCTTGAGTCTTTGTTAGCGTAAGTGCGCGACAATAATCATTGGAGTACCAGTCAGGTACGACTAAAAATCTTCAATTATCACAACCTGCTATTACAGTTGGTTTTGACTAAAAAATACGATTACATTTGAAAATACATTCATTAATATATGTACGAATAACTCATGTTCATGCAAGGTATATGCTCAGATGAACAAACGAATGATTCAAACGCGAACATTTTATGCTGCGAATACAAAGTTAACTTGGATTAACCTAATAATAATTTTCTTTTTGCTATATATTTAATGCACTAAGAAACAAACGCTAATTTTGTTTGTGGAGTTATACTAATTCTTACGTTGTAATATTTAAACTACACTATATTATTCTGTTATATATCATTGTTGGCCACTGGAAAATTACGAGAAAAAAACAAAGAAAAATTACGTCCCAGCTTTCAGCAAAAATGATCTATAGTACTTCTTAAAGAACTGCAAAATATTCACCAGAATGTCTACCTGTATGAGTAAAAAATTGAATAGGTTAATGGTTTCCCATTTTCTCAGTGGGAATGCCGGGTGAATGTCTGCCTCGCACTACGTATCCCAAGGGTAAGAGCACGCAAATTAATCCACGCGGCCTCACGCAAAGGTCACGCAGCAACGACACAAGCCATGGTGTGCGTGCGTGTTTTCTGTGTACATGCAATGCCTTAAACTTCAATCATGCAACAATGCTTAGTTCCGTACCATCACACGTAACTGACGAGCAATTTGTTATTACTCCGGGTACTGTGAGTACCGGAGTATTAAAATGTCAGATCTTTTTTCTTAGGCGACACAACTGTGCACTTCCACAGGTGCATCGTACGCAGCGCACGCAACGCACTACAAAAATACGAATATCTAAAAATAGCCGCCATTCGTAGTAAGGTCGGAGCGAGCGTTGTGTTTACAATGTATTTAGTTCTATTTACAGTAAATATTATCAAATGAAGGGTTCTCATACACTCGTTTTTATACAGTGACCACAGTTCACATAAATACAAATCGAAATTCGAGACTTTATCGCGTGTTTAGTAGCGGTTGCCGTTATTGCAAAGCTAGTTCTGATCGACAAATGGCTTGGTTCGTCACTGACGTTAGCCTGTATTTTTGTATCTGCGCGTAGCGCAGATATATTGCTATCGCGTCAGTCAGTAAAGTAAAGTAAAGTAAAGTAAAGTAAAGTAAAGTAAAGTTAAGTAAGTTAAGTTAAGTTGTTAAGTCCGTCAGCCTTGTTTTGAAGACCTGTTCGCAGGCTAGAACAGCTTTAAAACAAGATGGCGTCTTTCGAAAAGCTTTCAAGAGTAGTATTAGTAATCGTGGTATTAATAGACTTCATCCTGACTTTATTTTGATAAAATCTTCTTCTATAGCAGTCTTGCACTGATATAACTCTTACAGTCAAACCGGATGTTCTGTTCCCATGAGTATTGCAACATTGCAATCAATCTTGCAATGTTGTTGATTGCAAATTGTTCCGAGCAAATTACACGCAAGTATGCAACTGTCATTTTTTCAAGTGCCCATCACTCCCGTGTCGGGTCAAGAGAATAACAAATCAAAAGGACTAATATCTTGCCTACCACTTGACAAATTAAAGGTAAACTGGAATGTATAGAGAATATTTATACATGGTTGTGCGAATGTGCGGAAATATGTAATATATTTCGAGTGTTGAAGAGAATATTGCTAACGAGTGAGCGTAGCAAATTGCAAGTTGTTCCATATGTGATTTAATAATCTAAATTTGTGAGTAATTAGGTCATGGACATATTGTAATTATTATGAGTACTTACTATTTTATCTTCGTATCAAACCAAATATATAGCATTGCGAGCTTTAATTGCCAATTTGTATTAAACTGTGCCAGTTTGAGAACATATTATGTTTACATATTTAATTTAACTACCGCCAAATAAATCCCTCTTTGGCACTGAATTTTGCATGTTATTTAGTATTTTTGTATCACGTTATGATTAAAATGGACATATTTCTTGAATAATACTTTTAGTCTGTCAAATGATAGGAAAAATATTAGTCCTCATACTTTGTTTTGGATTTGTTACATTTTGTGATAGATAGGGGTACCAAAGCCTTTGTATTTCCAGAGGGTATTAAAATACAAAATTAGCCTGTGACAGTATCCTCCTGATTTTACTTCATATTCGATTTGAACAACACAAGTTCTACAACAAAAACGTACACGATGTACTGTGCAAATATAAAACGTCATATTTATAGAATGATATTTGATTGACATGTTTACGCCACGCATTTCATACCGCACGGGTTTTCCCTGAGGTTTTATAATCAGGGCTTGCACTTCCGGCAATTGTTTTACGGTTGAATCTTCACGAAACAATTACAAATTTTAAATATAGACAAGCAAATTATATTTGCGTGTATATCTTGACTGTTATTTAATGGAGGCCTCTGAAACTTAGCTAAACTATAAAAACAAAGTATAGTATAAACGTAGCCCTGTTGTTTTAAATATCAGAAACTATTATTAGCTCATGACTCCATGTACAGACGTCTAATCGCACGTCTTTGAATCCACACATTTTACAGCCTTAATTAATTATTTTCTTTAAATTGTTCTTAAAAGTAATGAACTGTATCAATAGCAGATATTTAGCTCCAGATAAAAAGAAACATTTTGTATGATTGTAATCAGTTGCCGTGATTCGGGATATAAATGGTTCTCGTCCTCTTAATTTAGAAGTCACTGGTTAAATATAAATATTATATCTGAAGCAGGCATATAATTTCAACTAGCACAATTTCGCACAATTGCTGTAAAAATGTGATTCCGAGAATGCAACATCGATGCAGTAAAGGCCTGATTCCACGAGCGTTTTTTCTCGGCGAAATGCGAAACATTTCTACTTACTGCGAAAGGGGACAAAGTGGGACAATTCAACTGACAATCGCTCATGTGCAACCACCGTATTTCGCAGACACAAGTTCTCGTGACGAATTTCGCCGTCGTGGAATCAGGCCTTAAGGTCCAGACACACCGGACGCGATTCGATAACGCGACGCGATTTTTCAGTTAGTTTGAAAAACAGCCAATGAGAGCAAATCAGTGAGAAACATATGTAGACCAAGTAACTTAAAATGTTATAGCGCATCTAAATATTTGGAAAATTTAAACTTGGATCAAAGTTATCGGTCAGTGAAAATCGAAAAATCGCGTCGCGTTGTCGAATCGCGTCCGGCGTGTCTGAACCTTTAATGCGCAGATACATGTACGCGGTCGCGTACCTATTTTTCTTATGGCAGCGAAATGTATTTTATTAAATAACTCTGCGAGTTTTCAACATTTTTCGTTCAAACTTGGTCAGATAGTAGAAATAGTCTAATGCTTTCATTGAAACCAATAAAAATATTTTAGGCAAAATTAACACTCAAAGGTGTTCTGTAACACGGCACAAAACCACATGATGTATAGGTTCACTCAAAATTGGGTGCATTTGATGATGCATTATGTCAGAAGTCAGAACTGGTCTGAGTATATGGTATTATTGGTATACCTATATATATGTTTGATTGTTGGAAATACACGACAAAGGACCAAGAACAACATCTTCCATTCAAAATGTAACCATGCATGCCCAAGAACAGAATTCGATCTTGTGAATAGAACCGACGGTCCAGATTCGAATCCAGGTGTTCCCACCAACTGACCCTAATCTCATACTATGATGCTGAGATGTATGGCCAGAAAACAGGCTCAGTATATTTGAGTACCGATTTCATGACTGTGCTATTTCAGGTGTTATTCCTTTTCTTTTATACTATGAAATGCTGCATACGAATGAATTTAGTTTATACATTATTTATTTGGAGTAAGAATAATGCTATAATCTCAAATTCATGAACAATTAATGAGAGGGAAACAAAGGGAATCACAACTGCGACGGCAATTTAATTAAATTTCTTTAAATACTTATTTATTTGTGAATATATCAAATCCGACATTTCTTACTTACGCAGTTCGCGACGCCATCTTGCCAAGTGAGGAAAACACAATAGAGCAACAATACCATGTCCCTATAGGGACAAGTATTCCCACTGGGACGAGGCAATGGTTTCACCATTTTGTTGCCCCACTTTGCAAGATGGTGTCACGGACCTCCAAAGAGGCGTATTGTGCGGACTGGTTATCCGGTAATGTTCTCGTAGTCGGATTTATTTACTTATTTATAGATTTGATATTATATTATATCTCAAAATTAATCATTTATGAGTAAACTAGCCAACAATATTACTTTATTTGCCTCACATGGTGATACTAGATATCTGGTGAAGAATACTGATCCAATATAATTCAGTCCAACGACTATACAACAGATTCATGAGATGTCATTTCACATTCCCAAATTCGGATTTCGTCTCGGACTGGAATAAACTGCTCCCCCGTCCAGATCCTCATATTCGGGTTTGAAATATTTACATAACCTACATAACATACTTGCGCATATACATATCGCGCACCTGTTGCGCTAATGCATAATGTGCGTAACATTGTATTTTCCAGTATATTAAACCTTTTCATAATGATGTCAAACACGGATTTGATGGAATGTCCCACGGGACAATTTCTACAAAAATTCGCAATCTAAAAAGTTGGCAAGCAAAATTCATGTAACATCGTTTTGCGGGTTGCGCTAAAGCCCCGTATAGATGAGCAAGTTTTCCTTGACATCTTATGTTAGTTCGTGAGTGCGCCGCAAATTGACGAGTTTTTCCTTGACAAGAAGCATGTCAAGGGGTGGTGACGCCAGCTTTTCAACAATGAAAATTGTTCGTGCGTAAGGCTATCAAGAGAAACTTGACAAGTAATTGCAGAATTCGTCACTGCGCACTCACGTGCGGTCATTGCTATTTAACTGATCTCGTCTATTTTGAAATTCCCTTTTGAGGTGTCAATCTGATCTGTCTTTAATTTTGTTGGAGCTGCTTTTAAAATTACCATGAAATTGGTTATGGCTGTTTATGTACTTAAATAGCGTGTGCTCGTAAAACTTGCCCAGGACTGATTGATCGAAAAAACCGTTCGTCGGACGCATGCAGGTGTGTAACCAAACTCGTCAGGGAACGTGTCAAGGAAAAGTTATTCGCACGTGATTATCCGCATTTGACGCCGTTATGATAAAGGTAGCACGGATTTGAATAATTTAATAATCGTGTCTAGGTAAGATTGTATATATAGATGCTAATAATCCATTATTAATTAAACACGAACTGTTTTAAAACTTCGTTTCTGTCAACGCAGGTACGAATTACGAATTTCAATAATTCCCATCCGGGCGTAGATAAAACAGTAATGAGTAATCCATTTATCTATCTTTCAACAGACTTGGTATTTTCAATGCACTCAGTATCTGATTCAGTAAGTTTGTATATCTTTAGACATAACTCTCGTATGTTTTCTCCAGCGTGTTCGAGAGGGCCTGAAATGTTATCGCATTTTCAGAATTCTCAACCTCTTTTTTAATCTCATTTCCAGCCACTTCCTTCTTCTCGAGTACCAAAGAACGTTCATTGTTATTTCTGAAACGTTTATACCACGATTTTCTCAGTTGAACAAACCACTTGTACTCAGACAAGTAATTTAAGGCTTCAGTTCGAAATCTATCATGAAATATATAGTAAATAAAAGGATTGGCAGCACTATTGGCAAATATTAAAATGTTCATTGCTGCAAGTAAATCCCAAAAATATTTGAAAGTTTGATCAGCCTTGCCATAATCCATCCATAGCCACATTAATTGACTTGGTAAATTACAAATTGCAAAAACGATTGTAACCTTGAAAAACATACGGATTACTTTGGTTGTTTCTTCATTCCAAACTTCACTCAACGCAGAATTCTCACAGTTAAAACAACTTCGTTTCCTCATTAATTCTTTGACAATTTTCACGTAGGCGAACATGATTATGGATAAAGGGATGACATAAAATAATACACATAGAGATGTTGTATACACTTTTCGGAACTTTGGGTCAGGCCAGTGTTCATCGCATTGTGTACCGTCACTTCTGAGTGTGAGAGAATGGGGTACCATAAGTATGGCAGAGAACAACCATATTCCAGTGAGTATGTACCGAGCATGACATTGCGTTACCTGACGCTTCAGAGGGTGAATGATAGCCCGATGGCGTACAATACTTACGACGGCCAGGGTAAAGATAGATACTGATAAGGCAATTGTTTGAACCGGACCATAAATTTTGCAGAAGAAAGGAGCATACGGCCATTTATAATCACTGATAATAATTGGAAACTCAAGCGGGATTGTACAGGAGAATATCAGGTCGGAAATTGCGAGATTAAGAATGAATAGGTTGGTTACTGTTCGTAGAGATTTTCTCCGTTGTAAGATAAAACAGACAGCCGAGTTTCCACCAACTCCGAGTACAAATATAAGGCTATAGAATGTCCAGAGTACTATCTTAAGCCATGGTCGATGTAGTGGCGTGTTTAATGTTTCAGTAGTATTTAATGAAAGCGTCAGTGACGTCGACATCATCGCTGAACTAGAGGTTGTTACTGGTGACATTTTTAGAAAGATGCAACAGACTAGATTCTGACAGTCCTAGCTTTTATAACCACAACGATTCCTCGTACAGTTGGATTTCAGATAACTAAACAGAAAATAGGAAATGTTCAGAACAAATATACATCATTTAAAAAAATACTTCGGTTCGCAAAAGTAGTACACAACTTCGTGTTTATACATGCTTGGAGGAATAATTACCATGCATCAATGCTTTGTTGAAACTGAGAAACCGCGATGTTCAACAGCTGACATCCGATGTCCTTGTCACACTATTGAGAGCATGCCAAGATCGTTATATAAACTGTTATAATTGTCTGTTCCATTTATGGTTTCTATAAGTCCCCTGTGACATCACACATGATCATGATAAGCGACGCTTCCATGTGCACAGAAATCCATTAGACAGGATTAAATCAGCACCCAATTATATAGGATCATAATGCTTGACGCAACATTTTCACAGACACAGTGTTAAATCTATGAAAACTTTTTTATGCACGAGCCTTTGGGGTTCCCAAACTATATGTAAAACATATATATCACGTATACATATATATATATATATATATATAAATATTTATCAAGGCTGATCTTAAATTGGTGAAGAATAAAGCTGCGTGATGCCTGCAGTGAGATAATGTCTTCATAAATTAAAGTTTCATTCCCACCCACGCCATTTGCTAATACCGGTTCAAGTTTAATGTGTGCTTCGTCCTCATGGCCTCATTAATACTTGGAAGTGACGATTTGGAGATAACATACGCCGTACGGTAAATTGTTGTCACAAAATCATTTGCATACATGCATGTATAGTTGAAATTCGAGTTAACTTAGATTGAATTTCTATTTTTGGTAAAAGATAAGGAGTAGAAAGGCGTGATAATACACCAGTATACTTGCCAAAGACAGCAAGTTGACTACAAAAATCGTGATAAGTCTGATGATCAGATAGCTTCGATCTTTTGTAATCAAAATATGTGCTCTTATATCGCATCCAATTAATTGATATTATACACACAGCTTTTAAAGTTTTGTTGTTTTAAATTAAATAATACCTCTTTTGGGCAACAAATAAATTCAAAAATTCATTGAGAACTGTGCATCACGTCTGACGCAGTGACGCGACATTATTGATTAAAGAAGATTTCCCGCAATATTTCATGATATCAGTCCTTAGCCATAGAGAGAGAATTAAGTATCTACTGTCCCAATATGTAGCTTAATAAGCTTGATTATTCTATATTTGTGAAATTTTTTTCCGTTTCTTTATAACACTGATTTGCATAAATCTATAATATGAACAATAAGCAGTGGCGTAATGCACATTGGGTAGGGTTAGTCAGTCAAAAACTAAGGGCTCCCGACAGTTATATAGGGGCCCCCATCAGCCACGGCCTATCGCCTAGAAAATTAGAAAACGTAAAAAATACAGGTTAAGAATCAATGGGAAAATGCAAAATTAATAATGCTAAATAATAAAGCATCCATCGACAACGGTAGCTGATTTTTTTATTCCATCTCAAATATAACAAAGTTTTATAAATTTAAATAAAACACGGAATTTTCAGAACATTCTATAAATATTCAATATAAATATAATATCTCAGTCAAACAATGACAACGGTCAGCAGGGACCTTATGCATAATGACGTCGCCCCCACACCAAATATGCCTCCCTCTTCCTCCGTTACGCCACTGACAATAAGATATTTTTATGGCGAGAAAGCAGAAAGATCAATTTACTTCACGCACTATATTCTATGCAGAAATTAGGATTAACTGAATTAAGCTGCTAAAAGTCGGTACATGCACTTTATTCTTTAATGTATAAATATACAAGCAGGTGCAAATTTACTTCTATTAAGTTTAATGAATGCACACTGTTATAGACTCTCAGTGTGTTCAGGCAAGAACTACACTAAGATCTAAGTCTTAAATAAGCTGTACTACAAAACTAGGTTGCTTTTAAAGTATTACTCAATGTTATAGTTCGACAGAAAAAAAAACATATGGATGCCTTACACATGAATAAATAAACGCTTGAAATTCGAATGTATATGGAATTTAGATGTTCTGTTTTGCAAGTATACAAAATGAGAGTATATAGTCATAGGCTATCGGCTCGGTGTTAATAAACGGTGACTATAATTATGCATATATTTATATGAATATATAGACATCGTATTTTGCGACTGGCATCTATGTTGACGACTGGAAACGTGCTCGCGCGTAACCCCTATTTATAAATCTGAGGATAAAAAGAAATGCGAAAATTATCGTCCGATTTCAATATTGCCAATTATAACGCAAGGTCTTTGGAAGAGAGGTGTTTCGTTAATTGTACTATTACCTCTCTGAGAACTCTTTGCTTTCTAGATATCAATCTGGATTTCGCCCTAAGCATTCGACATTATCAGCACTGATATACAAATGTGCGATGAGTGGTTGCAACACATGGATAACGGAAACTGTTTGAATTGTGTAGTATTTCTTGACGTTCGAAAAGTGTTTGACTCAATAAATCATGAAATACTATACTACAAAAAATGCATGACCATTTTGGCATAATTGGCACTGAACTGGAATGGTTTAAATCTTACCTAACCAACAGGGAGCAACAATGTACGGTTAATGGCCAGATTTCATCATCTAAGAAAATCAGTTTGTGGAATCCCGCAGGGTTCGATCTTGGGACTATTGCTGTTTTTAGTATATATATAAACGATATGCCTAAATCTTTAAAATTTTGCACTTCTCCTATGTATGCAGGTGACACGGAAATTTATGCATCTGCTAAAGATGGTGACGAGCTGGTCACCAATATAAACTCTGATCTTGAAAATGTCCGTAAATGGATGTTACAAAATAAGCTTCAAATTCATCCAACAAAGACAAAACATACTGTATGTATATTGGATCGTCTTTTAATATTAAAAACAAAATTGCTCAGAACCCAATTTTAATTAATAACGTACCAGTCCCCAGGACGGAAAACTACACATGCCTGGGTGTTGACCTGCATGGAAGGTTTACTTGGGAAAAACATATAGATAATATTTGCGCGAAAGTTGGGACTGGAATTGGAATTATGAGAAGAACGAAGCCTTTTGTACCAGTAGAAACACTTAAGCTAATATATAATGCCCTGGTACAACTGTACTTTGATTATTGTAGTCCTCTTTGGGACAATTGTGGAAGTGGTCTTGGGGAAAAGCTTCAAAGATTGCAGAATCGTGCTGCGAGGGTTATAACGGGGTCTACCTTTGATATGCGATCTGTTGATGTGCTGAATATGTTAGGTTGGGAATCCTTAGACCAGAGACGCAACTATACAAAATCTATTTACATGCATGATGTATAAAATAATTAATGACCATACCGCCCCAAATTTAAAACAACTATTTCGACGATGCAGTGAAGGCGATTCCCCTTATGATCTTAGGAATCGTGAAACTGATTTAGTATTACCAAAACCAAAGAAAGAATTTCTTAAAAGAAGTTTTAAATACAATGGAGCTATTCATTGGAATAATCTGTCTATTGAAGCAAATAGCGCTGATTCCGTTTATTCATTCAAGAGAATTATAAAATCTACGGCGAGGTGAAGCTGACCTGTCCTCAATAATATTTATTTGTTTCGTTTATATATTTTTGTCTACCTGTTAGTCTTTGTATGCTTCATGTAACTTTAATTTGTGCATATTATTTGTGTAATTTGTTAGTTAACACGCCCCTCGTGAAAAACAGCTGATGTTGATGAGGCTAGCGTGTCAAAATAAAGTATAATGTATGCATGTATGTATCATATATTCAGGTAAACCAGAGTAGTAAGCGAAAACGCCAAACTTTAATTTAATTGTTAAGACTGGTGATTTAGTGATCAGAGTATGTCCAGGCTTAGATATTATCTATTATGTATAGTTGAAAAGATCACGTTTTGTGGTTTTCGTTGATAGATCACACTTATAACACACTTAAAGATTTACTACGAATGACGTCAAATGCTTATTAGGGAGCTTAAGCATGCAGGACGGCAACACGACGACGACGACAACCAATACAATGAGTCAATGAAAAGAAATAAATAATTAAAGTCCCAGGGGAGTTTCAGACGTGGTCATGCAGTCGTTCTGTTTACAACGGCAAATCACAGATTTTCACGTCTTTTGTACAACGCCTGCATTTCAAGACGTGACAAGTGCAACTTAAATTCCGTTCAGTAGAACTCTTCCCAAACATAAAGCCAATGTTTTCAACTTCTTATACTGTATTAAATTCATACGAATTATAAGATACGACAAGTTTTCTTTACTATCATTTATTTGAAGGAATTTGTTTTGGCCGTCGTCATCGTGTTGCCGTCCTACATGCTTAATTAAGCTCGCTAATGTTGTATACTCAGCCTAGACCTTGGCCTTCGTTTCTATTTTTATTTTCATATTCAGCGCTTTTTCACATGAGAAGACCTAGGCGATTTGGGGGCGGAGGAAGGGCGAAAGCAAGGCACCTTGCTCACAGTTGCTTTAATTCCGCCTGTGACGTCATGCTTACCAAATGTTAGCCCAAAATTGACCAAACCTACAACCAGGAGCAAAAATTATTGAGACAACCGCATAAGTGCCCCCCCCTCACCCCCAATTCAATGTTGTGTGGATGACTGAAAAGAGAAAATTCAACCCACTTTTTCCAACATTGATCATGGGGACAGGGGGGAGGCCGACATACTTTAAAATGGCCAAAAATGTGAAAAGTCTCATTATTTTTGCACGCGATTGTAGGTCTAGCATGCCTGGAGCTCTTTACATTATGACGTCATCAAGAGCATGCATTAAAATTTTCTTGATGAATGCAGTATGCATGGATTTTTACTCATGCATGCGTCCAGGCAACCCCAAACGCGTGAGGCGGTAGGGGGAGGGGGGTAGGAGGGTTCAATCGTTGAATATAGAGCTAGAACTAGGGGGTCCGTCCGTCCGAGGGGTTGGTTCCCCCGAAATGTTTTTTTATTTTAATTTTATTTTAAATTTTTTTTATTTCATGCAGTTTAGGCATGATATACCGATATATTTGATATATTTTATGTCAGTCATAGATGAAAGCATACTAAGCATTACGCCGGTTTATGGCCCTCCAGTTTCTCCTCACTTCTGAGAGAATTACAAAATTAGTCCTGAAGAAAAGTGGGGGGAAGGGGGATGGTCGGAAGGGTCAAGATACTCCATTTCCCCCGTGGCTACGCCCCTGACTGTGTCATGCTATATAAGCACTCTTTAACGCGGAATTGATGAACTGAAAAAATGTGAGAGAATATATATGAGATATTGGTTTTGATGAACTCAAAAAATGCGAGAGAAAGACATGATGTTGACTTTCTAATACTGCCAATTTTTCTTCCAAAAGCATGCAGAGCCAGAGAGACGAAAAATAATACTACTGACAGAACTGTATTATTGCGCTTTTTTTGCATACGTGCAGTGTCAGTTCAGTTATACCGCTAGCTAGGTAGTAAATTTATAGTTTTATGCGAAGCAGACGTACCTACTGATGAAATATATTTACCCACAAGAGTGATTCGGTTGTCCAAATGTCAGAGAGTGCTCAATATCATACAGGACAAATAGTTTAGAGATCACGATATGACGGATATGTCTCAGTGTGAAATTATTTGTTGCGACTGACTGAAGATTTCGAGGTAAGCCCACTATACTTAATAAAATCGAGGCGCGTGCTTTTATGGTGTAATAATGCACGAGCGGTCGGAGCGGAATGTTTAGAGAACACGAGAAAAGTGTGTAAAACTAGTCGAGACGATAGCTGAATGATTGATCTTTCAAGAATTCTCAAAATGATTATCCAAATTCTCAGACATATAGCCACTTGAGTTGAGTTCCAATCATGGTATAATATGTTTCATAGAAAGATATTATACGTTTGTTGAAGTTTACATATACACATTTTCATTTTTCAATTCATGATAATTACTGGTTGTATGCGTATACATACAGTAACATACACTATAGCTATAGTGCATGTATCTAAAGACTCTGTAACCGAATGGCGATCCTTCATTCCACCTCCAATCTCGTATACCCAGAGCCATGTTCCGCCTCATATAAACACCCTATAACAAGGACAGTTCGCGTTCTGTACAAAGCAGGAAAGAGGGGCAACATTATAGGTCATAACTAGACAAGAAACCTAATATATTATTAAACTTACAAAACGTTATCTTTTACTAGAATGATAATAACTATATTATGATCTAATATTCCTACTCAGTACAGTTATTATATAAGCTGAGAGAACGAATGAACAATGCTTACCTTGGAATAAGAAACCAAGATTTGCGGATTCTGACACAAACCCAATATTGAAATCAGCTGCCAACTGTATATTCTACGCCAGGCATCTTGAATTCTTGATTAATTAAAAATAGTAGTGATTCTGTATAATCAGTATATACGTAAGTATACCGCATATATAAATACACCTGCACATATCATATCAAGACTTTATATTAAACAGTGAAACTCACTTTTGTAGATTTGAATTATGTTTACACAAGGCCGTTGAATAAAACCGTATGAGACTTATGACGGTTTTCGCTTGACGTCGGAAGAATGGGAAGATCTTGTATATTTATATATTATTGATGCAGGAGTTGCCTCAATGTCAAATATTTCTCATGACAGCTTCAAAATTACTTTTAGTTTTACACGTGATGTTGTACAATCTATGCATATAACAATAGAACAGTATAGTAATAAGGAAAATATATACAACATAATATCTTATTATATTTGAAACTTTATCCTCAGAAAACTGTCTGCCACAGTAAATACGAGTAGTATATCCGGTTATGTGTTATTTTACAATTCCAATAGCGGTTCAAGTGTGGATTGACATTTGTCATAATGAAGCTTCGGCAATAACATGAACTTGTATACATGTGCAGTCATGTGCACCCTCGTGGGCAAATAACACAAAATTCTCCAAAGCCTGAGGAATTTTGTGAATCGCTCCTTTTGTGAGATGCCATCGTAATAAGTAAATAAATGTATATAGATTTGAAAATCAAGGCAGAATTTTTTCGCTGAAATACTTAATTATTTCTGCACTAATATGTTTTGCTGTTGTATTGATTTTCATGATCGGATTCTTTGATATCATTAGACCCAATATTGATAATTAGTTTATTTGTCAAACCCGGGTTTGCCGTTAACCGCAGTTTACAGAAGATCTTAATTAATAATTTAATCGAGCCTTAGTCCTCACTTCATTAAAGTTATGCAGTGTATAGTCATTGAACTGAAAAGAACACAGGGAGCGCATCGCGGGTCTTATTGAAGTTATGTATTCATTTCAATGAAGTTTGTGGAAGCATATGTGTAGGATGTGGGCGATACATGGGGGTGGGGGGGGGGGGCAGTTGGGTAAATTATAAACGTAAGTTGGGAAAAAAGATGGGGAAGTAAATTTAAGAGCAAGAAATATGTAAGATAATAGTCGAATTCCAGAAATGTCAACCCCTTCCAAATTTTTCCCAACGCTCATCCCCCCGTCGACAATAATTTTGGGAATTTTACAATTTTTTGAAGATCTTTATCAAGGCAGAAATAATCTTTGATTGTATAACAATTTTTTACCAATAGGATTTGGTCAAACGTATGAAGTTGTCCTTCAGTAGCATTGTAATAACGTGTCGTGTTTGTGTTCAAATGAGACAGACGTACTGCTACTTGTATATCTTTATTAAAAGGCATCTAGTTAAAAAGTTTAAGAATCCGATTATGTCGTAGACGACGAAAGGTCAGACTTTCAGGATTTTGTTAGGCTATATTTTATATGTCTTACTCTCAAACTTTTTAACTAGATGCCTTTTAATAAAGATGTACACAGTAGCATTTTAACACAAACACCACACGGTAATAAGATTTGTCATTATTGTAAAGTTGAAATATAGTGTAAATTCGAATCCGACTGGCGACATGATGGTGGTAACGCAATCTCTGTCTAAGTTCCCAGTTACACGATATCGAATTCGCTGGTCACAACATCGAATTTTATAATGGTTTCAGGAATGTCTTACCACTTAAAATTGCGATAATATGACAAAACGAAAACTGTTAAAGGGGGAAATTTTGTAGTCAGACATTACTCCTGAACGGTACATGTTGACATGCAGGGACGTCGCGAAGTCATTAACAATTTTCAAAGGTCTGACTCCATCAGATTCGTGATGGAAAAACTGAATGCTAATAAAGAGGTGGGTTTTTTATACAAGGTGAAAAATTTGCGCGAGTCAAAATACTTATTTTTCTTTGCGCTCTTGAGTACTACTATACTTGGTGACAACGTTAAACCAATTTGTAAAACCAACAAGTGACCAACTATTTAGTTAAAATATTTTACATGTTACACCACCGCATCCCCCCCCCCCTCCCCCAGTAGCGACGTTCCTGTATGCTGATGTCGTCAAAAGCGAATCCAGTATCGTGTAACTGGGGCCTGAATTGTGATAGTGCCATGTTAGAAAAATAACGAAATTTCAAAAGCAGCATGGCAACGTTTTCATTCGGTAATATTACTTGCTTTCAGACTAAGTCGAGCGACATGCTGCATGGAATATCCACCCTAACAGAGCCCCGATATATTCTGACAAATCAGGCATGTTGTGGTCTTTGTGATTATCATTCTCAAGGGCCGTCGCTAAGGGGGGGATCTGTGACACCCCCTGAAAACATCTTGTCGGCAAAATGAAGGATTTTGTCGGCGATTTTTACGTACTAGATAAAACATGAGCAGCCGATCTGTATCTGATATACAAACTCGAGCCGAAGGCGAGAGTTTGTATATCAGATACAGATCGGATGCGAATGTTTTATCGTGCTTAAAAAATGACCCATCTTATGAATGCATTGGCGAAGTAATTTTAAAAATAAACATTGTCTAAGCCGAGAAAATCAAAGCTGAAGTTTATGTAAATCAGGACAAATCTTTATTCGATTTACAAACATTGATTAAACATTCATTTCTTTTGTATTTTCCTCGTGAATTATTAATGAATTTTTTAACCTAGTCGGCAAGTTGTTTTCGTAGTCGGCAAAACATGAATTGGCATGGGCGTACCGGAAGGAAAAAATTAGGGGGGCGGAAAGAAAATTGCCCGACTTTTCGGGATTCTGCCCGACTAGTACCAAAATAATTTTTCCGGAAAAATTATTTTGGCGACCTCCCCCCCCCCCCTCTCCCGGTGCCAAAAAATTTCGGTCAGTGTACCATTTTAGGGGTCAAAAAAATTTTCCGGACAACCAATTTTTTCGGAACATAACACAAATTTTCGAAAAATCACAAAATTTGCCAAAAAATTGACTTAATTTTAGACAAAATTGACAGAATTTGTCCCATTTTTTTTTATTGCAAACCAAAATTGCCCGACTGTTGATCGAATATTGCCCAACTGCCCAAAAAACTGGGGGGGCTACCGAAATTTTTTTATTGTGAGGAACCCGGAACCCGGGACCCCCTCCTCCCCGCTCGCAACCCTGAATAATAATTAATGGTTGAAATGTTGTCGGCAAAATTTTAACTTTTGTCGGCAAATGCAATACCAGAGTACACCATAATAAATCTGTTTCATAATCTTTATTGGTGGTTTAAATTACTTTGTGAAACTTGTATAGTAGCTTTTTGCATAAGCACCTAAACTTTGTTTTTTGTTCTTGTGATAATGAACATATGGGATTTTATTCATTTATCTACCGAATTTATTTAGGAAACCAGTTAGCGCCCTCTGCGCAAAATCGTAGGGCCCCCAGGTGATGATACTAGCTTAGCTCATTTTATTTAACTATGCTTAGCTTGAGCCAAA
>CACRXK020005938.1:0-26517 GCA_902702795.2 Paramuricea clavata
CAACCTCACTTTGATTACTGTTGCCCTGTCTGGGATGAATTTAACGTTACATTATGTGAAAAAATGCAAAAATTACAAAATAGGGCTGCCAGAGTGATTACGAAGTCCAGTTACGATGTCAGTTCTAGCATTCTTTTAGAGAAGCTGCATTGGGACAATCTATCATTACAAAACAATCAATAAACTAGCGCCAGAGTATTTGCAAAATCAGTGTTTTTATTTCGCAGCACATGCAGACTATAACTTAAGAAATGCTGAAATGAAGCTGAATTTACCGAAACCACGTACGGACTATCTGAAGCGAAGTTTTTGCTACAGTGGGGCACGGCCTGGCAAGGCCTCAAGGAGCTTCTGTCGAAAGTCCCTTGGGAAGCAGGCTTACTTACTAATGATGTTGACACATCCCTTTCAAATTGGTGTGACATGTTTCTTGCGGCTGTGGACAATTCCATCCCTAAATGCACCTCAAGAAATGTAAACAGGCACCCCTGGATCAATAAAGATCTATTAACGCTTATTTTTATTAAGAAAAAGAATACGCAAAGAAAGAAAGAAAGCTTTTAAAACAGGTTCTCAAAATGACTTGGATAAGTTTAAAGATCTGCGTCGTGATACTAAACGCATGATAGCACAGAAAAAGAAAGATCATTCATACAAAATGGAAGTAGCACTTGGTGAAAATCCTAAGCGATTTTGGTCATATGTAAAATCAATTACCAATCAGAAAAGTGCCATTAATGTTTTACGAAACGGTCAATCTTTCATTACAAATAGCTACACCAAAGCTAACTTATTGAACAAGTATTTCCATTCTGCCTTTGCAGATGAAAACGAATTAAATCCAAATCCTCTCCACGTTTCTAGATCATCTATACCTCCAAACTATTTAAATAATATTCAACTATCAACATGTGAAGTAGCTAGTGTTCTCAAAGGACTAGATCCAAACAAGGCTAGCGGCCCCGATGGTATCCCTAATCGACTGCTAAAAAATGTGGCCGATGAAATTGCGCCGTCGTTATGTTCTGTATTCAATTTGTCTCTTTCACTTGGTGTTTTTCCCACTAACTGGAAATTTGCAAACATTGCACCTGTTTTTTAAGACTGACGATCCAACCCTTCCTTCCAACTATAGACCAATCTCCTTGCTATGTTCTATTTCTAAAGTTTTGGAGAGATGTGTAAACACGCACTGCTATCCCTTTCTCACATCCAATATTTATGACCCCCAACACGGATTTTTAAAAGGGAAATCAACAGTCTCGCAATTGCTACAAATATATCACGATATTCTTACCAACCTCTCTTGTGGAAAAGAAACAGATGTGCTTTACCTCGACTTATCTAAGGCGTTCGATAGAGTATCGCATCGCCTCCTATTGCTAAAGATAGAAAATTTAGGCATCTCTGGGCCGCTGTTACAATGGTTTAAAAGCTATCTAACAGGTAGATATCAACGAGTCGTGCTTGATGGCAGGGGCGAAACTAGCCCCTTTTAATTAGGGGGGTGTCTGGCAGAATTGCCCTGCCAAAACCAGTGATGCCCTGCCAAAAAGTACCAAAAAAATTTTTCCGGAAAAATTATTTTGGCGCTCCCCCCCCGTCGCCCAAAAAAAAACCGGTCTGTGTACCATTTTAGGGGTCAAAAAAATTTTCCGGACAACCTATATTTTTCGGAACATAACACAAATTTTCGAAAAATCACACAATTTGCCAAAAAATTCACTTAATTTTAGATAAAATTGACTGAATTTGTCCCATTTTTTTTTTTCAAACCAAAATTGCCCGACTGTTGATCGAATATTGCCCCCGCCCGGTACGCCTATGTGCTATCATTTATTTATAAGAGACCTTTGATTGCCCTGCCAATCGGGATGATTCGTATTTTGGGGGGGTGTAACACCCCCCATACCCCCCTCAAGTTTCGCCCCTGCTTGATGGTGGTGCTTCGGATTGGTTGCCCGTAACATCCGGTGTTTCTCAGGGATCCATCCTTGGGCCTATCATGTTCCTTATATACATTGATGACCTGCCGTACTACACTCAAAACAGTTCTAAAATTGCCTTATATGCAGACGACTCAAAACTATATAAAACCATTGATTCCACGGATTCTAGTAGGCTTCTTCAAGAAGACCTTGGGCAATTACATCAATGGACTGTTGATTGGGGTATTCCTTTCAACGTGTCCAAATGCAAAGCATTACACATCTCAAGGAAAAAGCCTGGTACTATCATTGATAGACAATATAATCTAGACTACCAGCAGCTGGTAAGTGTATCGTCATACTCGGATCTGTAAATCTTGGTTTCTAACACACTTACGTGGGGGAACCACTTTGAAGAAATGGTATCCAGAGCAAATAAGACCCTAGGCTTAATTAAACGGATTTGTAAAGACCTTACTGATCCTTCCGCTAGAAAAGTTCTTTATTGTTCGCTAGTTAGATCCAAGCTTGATGTTTCAAGTATGGCTTGATGTTTCAAGTATGGCGATAACGCTTGATGTTTCAAGTATGGCGGTCACCCTAAAACCTGCTCTGATCTTGTTGGTTTTTCTGGCCTGTATACAGGTGAAAAAGACAGCTTTTGTCACTTCAGACACTGTTGGTCTTTCCACTGAGGGAAAGGAGATATCCAGTGGAAATGAATAATTTATTTCTTCAAGTTTGTGGCAACCGAAGAGAGACGGGCGATCCGTGCAGCTTCGAAATTCAACACGAAGCTATATTACTCTGTTGATCTTGCTATGTGGCGACGTTGAATCTTGCCCTGGACCTACATCAGCTCAAATCGGTGGTGGCGAGAGAGTTATCGATGAACTTATGTCATTGCTTAAGGTAAAAGGCTTAAAGATTTTGCACCAAAATACCAGAGGGCTATCGTCTAACTTTGCGTATATCTCAGAGTTATTTCAAAGCTTCAAAGGAATTGACATCTTGACTTTAAGTGAAACGCATATTGATGAGCAAGACGGATTCGAACCTGACTCATATTACGATATTTCCGGGTATTCATTTATTAGTCGACCAAGAAAATCTGGGAAAGGGGGTGGTGTTGGTGCCTACATATCGGATGGACTTATTTGGGATCGTAGACTAGATTTAGAAAACGAAAAAATTGAAGTTGTTTGGTTTGAAATACGCCCTAAAAGTTCGAAAGGTATTTTGATTGCGTCTGTCTACCGCCCTCCTGATTCATCCAAGCACCTAAACAAAGACTTGTAATTGATGTTGTGAAAGTATTTATTTGGTTGAATTTAAAAAATTGTTCTCTCAGGAGCCGTTTTTAACCACCTCACTATAATTTTCAGCTTGGTTGCCATGGTAACGAAAGGCAGAATCCTTCATATTTTTCATGTTTTTACCAATATACTGCTGTCCCTCCCCTCCCTAATATAAAATAATGATACAGGCTCATCCCTAGATGATTTTGCAGCGGATTTACGTGGCGATTATGCGCATTGATGCGTTTTTTGAGAACTAGTGATTCAAACAGAACAAACTCGAAAATGTGTTTCAATATTTAATAAATATTGATCACTTTTGTGTATATATTTCTTAACATATGGTTAAAAATAACTAATAATGGTTCACAGAAAGCATTAAAACGAAACTTTATTCACTGGGGTGAAGAAATGCGCTATAAAGACGACGATAAAACGTCAACACATTCAGGCAATAATCGGGCATTATTTCAATGGGCATTCAATGCTAAATATCAATAGTCATCTTCGATTTGGATTCTTGGGCATCTTATAAACAGATCTTCAAACGTTTGTTCTGATGAACTTAAAAGTTGTGGATGTAAGTATTTTTCTATCATTGAATGATTGATTCTAGTAAACAATAACTCAAAAATGTTAAATTTGCAATATTATGATATCAAGAGATCGATTTTCTCTACCCAATACATTATTTCTTGCTTCATTGTTATAATTTTACTATTTTAATGCTTCTTGGTATTAATATTAATGAGGTTGTTTCTGTACTGCATTTTAGGTACTGTAATTACATGTCAAGGTGTACCAAGTTTGAGAGCTTGTTTTGGGCCGAATATGTTTACCGAGTGTACCACTTGCAGCAATAGGACAAGAATATAGTTACAGACAATGTTATCTTACAAACTCATGTAACTTGGTGTTGACAATTGATTGTATACAAAAAACTGTGGTAAATGTTGGTCTGCATGTTCCATTGGTAAGCACGATGAGTGCAGTGTGCATCTTTAAACATCCTTGTTACCAGCAAGAGGGTTCGGCAAAGAAAACTATGGAAAATTTAGCTATACCAATAGAGTAATTTAAGTTAACACACAGGAATATCTTTTAAACCAAACATGAAACTGCAGGAAAAACTAAGTTTGCTCTTAAAAGACAAGAAACAGGTCAGAAAGTCTAACCGCCAGACATCTGAAGAAAACAACAGACGTTGTCAGGTGGAGCAGCTCCAAAAGAAAACCGAGAGAAGAAGCTCTATGAGAAGTAGAAGGGACAACCTATGAGGCTGGAGGCTTCTGAAGTGCTAAAAGTACTTCTAATGACAAAAAATTAGGCTTAAGTCCCTGAAACCTGTCAGGAACAGCTCAAACAGGTGTTTAAAAACTTTAACACTTGTTTTCTCGGAACGTACATTTTCCGTCTTTGAGAAAAGATATCTCATGATGTATTTAACCAATTGTCCTGAAATTTTCAGGGCTTATTCTTTTATTAGAGCTGTCTTAATTAAGCATAGGAAATTTCTGTATCTTGTGTGGAATACATTTTATGACAAAAAATATTATCGAAAAAACCTATGTTAACTTTGTACCTCTGCTGTGACCACTAGATTTATCATACACAAAAGTTCTATGCTCATTTAAGATAATGATGCTTATACTACTTACTGATAAAATTTCTTAAAATTCCAAGCAATTTATAAGCAGATATCTTTTCTCAAATGCACCCTAGTTTTGCACAGCATGTGGTATGATTGCCCGCCTGGTGTCAGGTTACAAAGGACGTTAGGCACTAGTGATTAGTATTTTTAGTTTCTATAGGTCATAAGCTTTCTACTGATATATAGTTTGTCATAACTCTGGTGAATATCTTTAAAATTACAGCCATTTCAAAAATGACCATCAATCCATGTGTACCCCCGCCTTATTAATAGCATGCTAACAAAAGCTATGAGTGAATCAAAGGAAACCATACTCCTCGGGGACATGAATGCAAATTTTCTTGACAATAAAGACAATAAAGATCTTAAGTCAATATTTAATGTGCATGGCCTCAAACAAATGATTAGGCAGCCCACAAGAATCGCAGAAAGTACTGAATCGTTAATCGATATCATTTTAACAAACAAACCTGTGAACTTAGTACAATCTGAAGTCATTCCTACAAGCATTGGAGATCACGAAATGATAGGTTGTGCACGAAAGTTAAATTCAAACCACTACAATGCCAGGCTGATATCCTGTCGCGACTATAAAAACTACAATCCAGAATTGTTGAAAACTGATTTACGGAAAATTAATTGGATGCCGTTTTACAACGAATCAAATGTTAATGACGCTTGGTTGTTACTAAAGTCTACTTTAACTAATTTATACAACCGTCATGCTCCAATCATTAAGAAGAATGTAAGGGGAAAGCCTGCCCCATGGCTAAATGAGGATATAAAATCTATTATGAATGAGCGAGACCAACTGCTGAGAAAATCGAGGCGAACCAGAAGTATCGCGGACTCTTTAGCGTACAAGCAAAAGCGTAACGAGACGAACATTGCAATTAGGAGAGCAAAATCGTCTTATTATAAAAATTTGCTAAGCGAAAATTCTGAAAATCCTAGCAAATTTTGGAAAGGGCTTAAGTCTATTTTTCCCTGTAAGAATTTTAAGAAGCACAATTCACAATCTTTCGACATCGACGGTGAAGTTAAATCCTGTAACCCCTCGACAATCGCAAATGCGTTCGGTATATATATATATATAATTTTTAACATTTGTACGTAAATTACGCAATTCGGCTTCATAAGGCCTGTATATATACAGCAATAAAAGTTGTTGAGCACTATTTACAATTATAAGGCTATAAGCCCTTGCTGAGGAAGGTAAAAAAGACTTTGAAGACCTGTTAGTATATAGTATATATAGTATATATAGTATTTAGTATTAAAATTAGTCTACTAGATGCACGCAAGATTTTTTGTAAATAGTACATAGCTATACACTGAAAATTTTACCGTGTTTAAATAAATGTTCAATGTTCAATATAGTCTGTAATAGTCTAAATAAGCCTGACCGGTCAGATCCGAATTTTTGTCTCTATCAATGGAAAGATCTGGTCTATGTTTCTCAAATATCTACGGAAAATGGACCTCATTCTAATATTATCTAAATTTTCCGGTCAGATAGGTCCGAAACCCAAACGTTTTGTGTTCCATTCAACAATTTGACCGTTCTGACTGATCTGTGCCGTGTTAATGGAAAGCGCCCTAGGTGCCTCCGAATATTCCGCTAGAAATTGCATGTGTTTGCTAATCCCGTTTGTAAAAGCATATCCGTTGAAAGACTAGAGTCTACTGATTCAGAAAATATGAGCAGTTTTGAAATCATGCGAATACGTTTTCCTCTCTCTCCAATATAATACAGGGTGATTTGTGGGGGGTGAAGATTAGCACAATAAAATAAAATAAATTAAAATATTTTAAAATTTTGCCCAGAGCCTCAAAACCAAATATGGTTTAAACTGCTCCTTAAAACATATACTTTATATTGGGAGATAATTCATTCATCTCAAAATACGGAATAGTAGGAATTATTGGACATTTCCATCGGAATCGGAGGCAGTTCCGATGTATAAGGTTACGCAAAAGTTGCAATTTTATACATTTTTTAGCATCTGAACGTTCCAATACATTCTTCGCCTTCCCAATAATGCAATAGATTAACAATTTTTTGGTTAGCAGAAAAAAACGAGCCTAAAAACGCCAATAAAACGCTCAAAAATCAAATTACTATATTTACTCACCCCAAGTCTCTTTCTTTTAAACCGCGCAAATTGTAGCGCATGTGCAGACAAATGGAAAAACTGTCGATTCCTGCAGGCTGCTCCATTTACTGTTCTAGAGCATTTGGAACACTGGTCTGGACAGTGTTTAGTTTATTATATATGCGTGCAACCATGCATTACTATGTCTACTATATCATTAGTTATTCGCATAATAAATCATATAATGATTTACTGTTATTTGTATATCTAAGTATGCTTTTGTAACGTTTTTACTCATTGATTTTGCCCAACCCTGCCTTTGAAATAGCATATAATAAGTATATGTCAATATATAGCGGTTAACCCTTCAAAATAACACTCTATGCAGTGTACATTGGATACACAAAATCTGTCGCCTCCATTTCCAATCACGTGAAAATGGTCAAATTTTCCCTACTCGAAAATCGGGGTAGTCAGAACAGTTCAGAACAGTCATGTGACTGTCTTCTGTTCCATTCCATTAGTGTTCTGAGAATCCGGAGTACTCCGAACAGTAAATGGAGCAGCTTGCAGGAGGAAAACTGTCGTCGCTGACCAAATTTATCGCGGACGCTTTCTTTTTGTCAGCAAAAATCGTGAAAACAACAAAAACGCAGGTTTCGCTACCCTGTTTCTTGTACTGCAGCAGAGGAAAAACAAAAGGAAGATAGCAGACGTTGAAATGTTGCAATCGGGAAATTAGCAGTGAAGAATTATTCCCTGAAACATGGCCGAAAATGACGTTTTTTGCAAAATGTGTGTTTTTAATGGCAAATAATCTCGAGCAAGAGTGTAATATTGATGGAATATTACTTGAAATGTGCAGTACATGCGTTTGTTGTCCAAAACAAAGTATAAATATTTAGTTTTTGAGTGATACTGTATTACTGTGCGCCAACGGTCGTCATCAAATTTCAGTATGTGAGGTATTTTGCTAAAATTGCTTGTTTTTCATCTTAATTTTCTCATATACAGGTTGTGCCAATAAAATGTGATTAGGTCAGAAGATGTGCTTTTCTTTCCAGTTTTTGTTAATAGAATTTTTATTCGCCTAGAAAATGACGAAAATACTGAATTTTGGCAAATTTCATGTGCGAGTGTAATTTGTAAGAAAAAAGGCGACTCAGAAAATGAGCATCAGAATTAACATTTTGCCCTGTATTTTGCTATAATAGTTTTATAAAACCTAAATATTAATTTTAGGTTTTCAAAGAACTTAAAAAAAGATAAAAATAGCAATCAGACTTTTCTATATGACCCCCATTTCGAAGCGTAAACGTTGTATTATTTTTAAACACAATTTTCGCTCGTTCAAAATTCTATAAAAAAAGAATTAATTTTGTCATGTTACAAGTTGGGCAACGAAATATCGCTGTTTTACGTTAAATTTCAAATCATTTTTGGGACGGTTTCTTGGCTTTGTAAAAAATGTACAAGTGTTAGCATTTTATTGAATATTTTAAAGGGAATTTCTTTGCTCTGTTTTGTTTTGTTTTGCGCTGATATAATCGATATTAATAGTTTAATTACATTGTACAAAATGTGGCAATAGAGGAAATCAAAGTGTTTTGACACTTTAATAGAACTGCATGCTAATTAGTTGATATTAATTATGTCAATTTGGTCACGTGTTGTTTTTAATCATACGATCGAAAATCGAAGGACAAAAGGGAACAACAACTATTTTGACAGCCAAATAATACGATAAAAATGTATTAAAACTTGTACGAAATAAACCTTAGAACATTGTCCGTGTCTTTGTGTTGCGAAGAGTTCACAACAGTCAAAATAGTTTGATTAATAGAGCGAAATGGGAAGTTATTTTGGGCGAAATATGCTAGATCAATAACAAATTCCGAACGCGTTCGAGTAGTGACACGCTAGAAAACAAAGACATCGAGTGTTAAAGATCGCATCAACGATGGTTAAAATTGAAGAGTTAAATCGGAAGAAGAGTTCGGCGAAGAAAAAGTTCGACAACGAGGTAAAAAGCTTCGAATTTGTGCTAGAAGCTCGCCCGGAAATACATAGTCTTGAAGAGGCTTTTGGCGAAGTCAAGGTAAAATATAAAGCTGTAAGAGAAATACATGATGGAATTACCGATTTAATGGTCGAAGCTGACATTGAGAAAGCCGATTTTACAAACCATGATATTTTTTACGGAACTCATTGCATATGGCGATTTACTCTCAAAGTTAGAAGAATATCGACGAAAATGTGAAGTAGATCAAACATCAAAGTGGAGACTAAAATGGAACCCAAACAAAAGGGGTCTAATCTGGAGAGAATCAAGGTACCACAATTTTCTGCAAACATTAAAAATTATCGAACATGGAAAAAATTTTCGAGCACACTATGAAGAGAAATTATGAAAATGAAGGAAGTCAACATTTGGAGATGACAAAGAGTTGATTAAAATTTTGATGAATGATAGCAAAACAATGAAAACCTTGAAGGTCAGAGATGCAAAGTCGATTCGGAATTTGGTCGCAACAGTTCGTGGGTTTATTCTCAGAATGGAGGATTTTGGAGCATCTGACGAAGCCAAAATTAGGAGAAATTGTTTGCAGAGGACATAATATACGAGGAACTGACATTGTAGGCCTTTGTGTGACGACTTATCATCAAGATATTGCCGAACCAAGTGGATTGAGCATGTTTATGAAAGGTCTTGCAGAATTGGAAATTGATAAAAGCCTAATCGTAAATGGACATGTCCTTTCCGTGTTAGCCCACAAGTTGTCCCGTCAGAATACCCAATCTGATGCTGATGAAACTTATAACAGTTGTAACAAAGATATATACATCTCCCATTTGAGTACATGGCTTGTATGCACTTGGACAGATTTTTATCCGAATTGTAAAAGGTATCGCTGTATGATCTGTGATTTTCAAGTATCCAAAGGAGATTTCACGCATGTAATCACCAGTTGTCGATCTACATTGTCGCCGAGGCGAAATTATAGATATCAGAACGGATGAAAGGCAGTCTTCTAACCATAAAATAGGCGAACAAAGTGATGTTTGATCGGTTGTCTGTGTGAAGTTCAACTGGACACACCAACATGCCGAGAGATACACTTGTTGTAGACGAAAAACTATTGAGAGACCATTTCATGAGACAGCAGCGTGGTGGGAATATCGCTGGGTATCGTGGTGCACGTTTTCAAAGAGGTTGTGGGATCAGAGGTATTTTCAAGAGCCTTGGGAGATATGCGACCCCTCTATTCAAACAAGGTGCTAAACTTGTTGGCAAAAGAGCATTTCAAGCAGCCACAAAAGTCTGTCAAGATCTACTCAAAGTAAAAAAATTGTAGAGAATCTGTAAAACTCATGGAAGTGGGGTTTGCCGAACAAGGGGCAAAAGCTCTACTACAAAAAATAGGGCGTGGAAGCAAGAGAAGGCAAGGCCAACGCAGTAATTTATCAACTACCAAGAGGCTAAAACTGTTTTCTCATATAACAGTCCCAAGACGTACCAAATGGATTACGTAGGATGAAGGCACCCACGATGACGAATCGGATAGCGAAACGTATCAAACAAATAACGATATATATCTTAGAAGCATAACTTTGTAAAACGTTTTGTAGAAATAAATGTATTTAAAATTTTATAACTGAAATCTTGTGCATTTTATGCCGGCAAACGCATGCGCCCGATTTTAAGGCATACACATGCGTTATAAATAATCGCTATCTATCCATTGGGATACATTTAGTTATGCAGATTTTTGTTTGCCCAATCCCTTAATTACCTACATCTCACCTAATTACTTAGCAACACATAACAACGCTAATGGACCTATTCCCTGATGAACAAATTTTGATATAGACAAGTCTAGACAAACATTTCACCACAGCTTGAAAGAGCATCGCAAAATTAGTAATATTCCAAAGTTTCGTTGCGAAATGTTGTAAAATGTGCATAATATAGCCCTTCGAAGTTTTCCGTTTTTTAGTCATTTGTATTACGCGCGGGAAATTGATACCGCTTTCTGAAAAAAGGTATCATTTTCCTGTGTGCAATACAGAATGACTGGAAAACGGCAAATTTCGCAGGGCTATATTATCCGCATTTTAGAACATTTTGCAACGAAACTTCGGAATAGTACTAATTTTGTGATGCTCTTTCAACCTGTGTTAAAACATTGTCTACACTTCTCTAAATCAAAATTTTGTTCATTACGGAATAGGTCCATTTGCAAAGTTTAGAACATGTTTATTGATACAAATAACAGTTAATCAAGTTTGCCTGTTAAACCGTAAGCAGATTTTAGAAATGACTGTTCGCCTGAACATGTCCACGACCGCCCGTAATAATATCCATTTATATCCATCAGGATCCCATTGGTTATGTAAATTCGTATTGGCATAATACCCTTAATTACTTCAACCTTTGTCTTATACGCGTGGGAATTACCTGACAACACTACCATCAGAATATTTATGTTTTTATCAGTAAAACTATAGATTTAAAACTCTACTTTGAAAATGTGCTTGTAAAACCACCGTTTTTATTTCGTTTAAAGTAGCACAAGCATTGTGCTATATCTTTGAGAAACTTTATATTACTTGCTCTGGTAAATCATCGCACTCACTATTAATACTAAAGTGAAAAGTAATCATATTCCACAGGTATATTCGAGGATATTTTGCGTGATTAAAACACGCACTTGTGATAGCTCAGTTGGTAGAGCGAAGCTAGGACAGTAGTCGTTATGGCGGTTGGGAAAATTTATCAATTTCGCCAAGTGAGGGACTCGAACTATTCATAGCAAACCAACATTAATCCCTCTATTGTATCACACACGTGGAGGGACGCTAAAAAAAGGTCTAGTCAGCAAGTTTTGTCCGATCTTCTCTAAGCTCGCCCGAGTGCCGTCATGCATATTAATTACCTTCCTCAATGGAGATATATTAATTAATGTGGAGGTATGCTAATTACCCTCCACACTCCTCAACACCTCGCCTTCACTCACCATCACCCACCATCAACCACCTAATTCTATGCTAATGATGATGCGCCACCACACACCACCTCACACCACCTTATGATGTGGTGGAATAATTAATTACCACCACACTCCACCACACTCCACCACAAAAATCCGGGTCGACGGTACCTACTATACAACTCTGAGAACGAAGACGTGAGGTGCCTACATGATAGAAGATGAGCTACAGAGCAGGAAGTGGAAGAGATTGATATGCTAAGAAATTTGTCTGTAAAAGATTCCACCCTGAGCCAAATTAAACAAGAAACTGGAGCAGATGGCACATTACAAGCGTTAGTGACAGTAGTTAAAGAAGTTTGGCCAATCAAAAGGAGTGATGTTCTACCAGTGTTGCATCCTTTTCATCCAATCCGAGATGAGTTGACGGAGCAGAATGGTGTAATTTTCAAAGGTGAGCGTTTGATTGTTCTAACAAGCATGCTGAATGAGAAAAGAAATGATTGAAACTCTCCATTGCAACCATGGAGGTATACAAGTTACCCTACGTAGAGCGCGTGATGTATTCTACTGGCCGGGCATAAGTCAAGAAATTGAAAAGTTTGTTGCAAGTGGCAGTATGTGTTGGACATATCAATCGGTTAATCAAAAAGAGTCTCTCACGAGTCACCCGATTCCAACACGACCTTTGCAGTTGTTGCATTTGCAGTCGATTCCAACACGACCTTGGCAGCGAAATATTGGAGATATAGTTCGGATGATTCCTAAGAAGGGGACGAAAACGTGGGCTAAAGCAAAAGTGACTATGGAAGTAAGTCCAAGGACATATATAATGTTACAACTGGAGATAGAGCAAGGTTTGATTGATTGATTGATTGATTTTTAGAAAAAAAGTTTTTCATTCAAAGATTGAATTACACGTTTTTTACATTATGTGAAATTAACTAAGATACATGATTAGTTATTTTATTTGCTGTTTTGTGCTATATTTTTTAGTTTTCACTTGAAAGCATTAATGACTACGTATTTATTAAAGTGACTTGTTCTTGTTTTTTTATTCTTCACGTTAAGAACTAATTACATGCAGCACTTTGCTATTTATATACTGTCAGTAAAATAATGTGAACTCCTTATTCAAAAGAAAATGACACAATACGTGACCGACGCTAACTTGTGGCTTAGTCTCGTTGGTGTTCAGGATTCGCCCTTTATATCTATCTGAACATCGAGGTTCCACGTACGGGATTCGTTGATTATAATAAGGAAAACTATAAAGAATATATTTTCTAAACTGAGAACGAGTCGCAAAAAATGTTATTGTATATATCATTATATCATTATATATACAAAACATTAGTATGAAGCTGATCAATTGTATTTCAGGTTGTTAGGCTATAGTTATTTTATAAATTATTTGTAATTATATAGACATGCACCGTGAGATGTTCTGCTGCATGATTTTGTCGAAGTTGTTGTCAAAACTATGAATGTCAGTCACTCGCGTATTAGCAAACTACGATAATCGATATGTCGCGTATATATAGCAGAACTAGTTTTAGCGTACAAAACTTCAAAAAATATAAAAGATTCGTGGACATGAAAACATTTTTCGTGTTGTATTGTCGATCAAGACGGCTTTTACAAACACATAATCCAAATATAGAATTCATTTTTTGACAATTGCAAGCGCATATGGTTTACGGGAATTCTAACACTGCACGAATTTAACAACAACTGCATGGTATATACCGTACTACTGACCAACCTACACGGCCTATGACTTAAAACAGCCAACAAGTAAACTTACTAAACGGAGGCTTATGAAACTGTATATTGGTCTACTGAATAAATTTCGATAGTATATCATGAGGATATATCCTACAAGGGTTTAAATTTTCACTCATTTTGAAAACTCGCCAGGAATGAAGTCATCCTGGAAAGTGTCTCCACTCGCAATAAAACGTTACAATATAGCAAAGACATGTAAAGCAGACTTACCCCAACGTAACACAGGAAATGGGTGATCGGGGTAACTTTCATAATCAACGTAAATGTTCTCTTCTGATGTAGCAAAATCAAGTTGCAGGAACAACAGCAGAATTTGTAACGTATTAAGCACCATAACAGAAAATATGTTCATGGTATTCTCAATGGCTGTGAATTTTAAACTGAGATGATTCACTAAAAGTACAAGTAATAAATGCTCATCCCCCTCCCCCATGACGCATGCGTAAACGATCGCTGCATCGTGTAAAATACACCTGCCATTATATTAGGCCAGCTATGTTGCCAAGTGTGTGTTTCAAAATATAATTGAACTAAAATATGTAATTTTGCTATTTTCAAAGCTCTTTTACTGTGCTGTGCTGTGCTGTGCTGTGCTGTGCTGTGCTGTGCTGTGCTGTGCTGTGCTGTACTGTACTGTTTCTCACATCCAAAGGCTAAAGCCTGTGACAATATTATCATCATGTTTTTCCCTACACTTTAGTATGTATAGTTGAAGAGAAAGAAATTATCTTTGCAAGTTTTGCATGTTGTAATAATAGTTTATACATAGCGGCAAAGCCGTAGCCATGGCAAATGATCATGCTATGCTAATAAACCTGCATCTAAATTGGTCAATACATTTCCAAAGGTTTCAATAATGCAAATAATTAAAAATTTTCATAGCATGACCTTCTCATAAGACTATATCCTCACCATTGTTTAAGGTTCGGTCACACGGAGCGACAAGTCGCAGGGGCATGTTGCAGGGACATGTCGCCCGAAACGAGTCACACGAAGCGACAATGCTATGCGAAAACAAGTCGCACAAGCGCTTATAGGCGCGTGGTCACACGAGGCGACAATTCATGTGACAAGTCAAAGAACTCCCATGATGACTTACATTGAAATTGAGCGTGCAAGTAGTCATGGGAATGATATTATGTGATTGGTCGGACTAATTATTTCCCCGCGACTTGTGAACAGACTAGCTCACACGATGCAACAAGTCGCGGCAACGGTTTTTTTCCCCGCGACACGTCGCGTGAAATCAAATCAATTTGATTTCATGCGACATGTCGCGGGGACAATTTTTTGTCCCCGCGACAACGCTTACATATGTGACACACGATGAAATTCGACCCCGCGACATGTCCCTGCAACATGCTCCTGCGACTTGTCGCTCCGTGTGACCGAACCTTATACAATTTTGCAACTCTATACCATCGATTTATAGGAAGCATAGGATGAGAAGAAAATCGACGATTTATATATAGCTCTGGGAGCCAAATTGTTATCACACTTAAGCCCAGTTTACACTACGCTCAATTTTTGGTACGGTACAGATAAAATTGGTACCGTACCACTTTTTTGGTTCTTGGACTACCTATTTAGCTAAGCCCCGTTTACACTATGCTCAATTTTTGGTACCGTACCACTTTTTGGTTCTTGGACTACCTAAATAGGTAGTCCAAGAACCAAAAAATTGGTACGGGTACCAATTTTATCCGTGCCGTACAAGAAATTAAGCTTACTAAAATAAGTATGCTTTCTTAATTATGGCATATTTGTTTTATTACAGTATCGATCGATACATAGATATTAGAGACAATCATACATTGTTAGTCGAAGCTAAATACCTTAATTTGTATTTATGACCGATCAAATAAATTGCATTGCGGCCTTGATACACCTTACACAGTACTTCATTATTTAGCTAATATAAACCAATGTTGCTGCAGGCGATTTTACTCGTCAAGGACAATAGATTAAATTCGTGCGGTCTTAATTTTGGACCTACCAAATTCGCGCAATTCCGCCACCTATATTCGATATTTTGGGACACAATTAATTACGTATACGGGCTTCTTTGGACGGAACAGAACTTTAGACTCACAGTTATAAATGCTTTCTCCCCTTGGTATTGTGGCATAAAATGCGCGAAAAATCGCTAAACAAAGATCAACACATCAGCTTTCTTTATGTATATAGTTATTGTGGGGAATCGATTGTAGGCTATATGTGCATGATTTCTAAATAATTCGTTTCTCAATCAACTATTAATATTAGTATTTGATGTCATAGGAAACTGAATTTCACCCCGAAATTATATTTTGCCATGCCACATGAGAATACTTTTTCCAGTGGATTATGTTTCCTTCAATTCTAATTTCGCGCGACCATGGTCTATCTCCATTTCGTTTAATTTACTGGCGTATATTCACCCTTACCTTACCTTACCTTACCCCGAATTGTAATTTATATATAATTCCGGGGCTATCATAAATTTGTAATGGCCTAAAGGGGGAATTGCAACAACAAACTCAAGCCCCTTAAACAGAATAAATACCAAAGGTCTCATTATTATTAGTTTTAGCGTAACTCCATTTGTCCAGTCCGCCATATTCGTAGCAAGTGCTATAAATTAAGAGATGCTGTCATCCGCATAAAAACATATTAATATTTAATGTTATTCCTCTCCTCGTGCCTTGTCAATCGTGCTATCAAAACGCCGGTCGGCTCCATGCTGTTGTATACATTAATTGGGGCCATTTATACGGGACAAAATAAATCGCGACTTACATAAGACGCGTCTTGTATAAGCGGAGTTATCGTATAAATGGTTCTCTATGCGGCTCTAGTCTCATTTACTTGCTATAGCTATAATGTTGTTTGGTTTTTTTTTGTTTTAATATGGAAGCCTAATAGTAATATTTTAGTTGTTTCAAGTTTCGCCGGGCATGTGTAGTTAGGCCTATTATCCAAAATGTCTGATTTAAGACGCGACTTAAATAAGAACAGCTAAAACTCCTGTTCTTACTTACATAAGAATTTGGTACCTTTTATACGACAAACTCACGCCTTATTTAGCCTAAGTCGCTTATTAATATGTAAGTCACGACTTATTTTGTACGTATAAATGGCCCTATTGTCTTTACATTTTGTTCAACATAAACATTATATATTTTGGGGTTTTTATTCATATCTCCAAGAATCATTCATTTTCTCCAAGAATCGTTGATAAGCAATTTTATGATCGGCCTCAAAACTACGTGCATTGATAAAGCATATAATTATGACGTATGCTAATGAGTGACGTCATTACGCACCCTCATTTGTTTGAATACTAATTATAAATGAGGTGGTGGACACCCAACACTTCAAACTCCACCACCTCAAACTCCACCGCGTGACGTCATTGCATATAATTATGACGTATGTTAATGAGTGACGTCATTGAATATAATTATGACGTATGTTAATGATGAGTGACGTCATTACGCACCCTCCCTTCACCACACTCCACCACCTCCACCACCTCCACGACACCCCACTACACTCCACCACACTCCACCACAAAAATCCGGCCCGATCGGCCACTATATTACTACTGGTCCCGTTCAACGCGGAAAAACGACCATTAATCACGATTTGCTTTCCAACAAGAAGCTTAAAGCAGTCATATTTACTTTAGCTTAGCAGCCAAGCCTTTTAACTCGCTATTTCCGCTGATTACAAAGTTTGCATATTTCTTTACGAGCCAAATAGCGCGAAAATATTCAAATTAAGGTAATTCCGCAGTAATTGTTACCGAAATGAGAATGTTCTGAAACTTCCCAGGCATGCAGTTTATGATATAAACTTTATAAACTATTAGGTTTGCAGCAAAGCATTTAGGGGCTTGTACAACATCCGACAAATAAGGAAGTTTCTTTCCATCGAATCAACTAAAACGCTCGTACATGCCTTTGTGACGTCACACTTGGACTACTGCAATTCTCTCTTGTTCGGCATTCCCCAATACCAACTTCAGCGTCTTCAACGAGTTCTCAATGCCGCTGCTAGAGTGACGTGTCTTATACCAAGATGTGCTCATATTACCCCTGTCCTGATGCACCTTCACTGGCTGCCTGTCAAGTTTCGCGTTGATTTTAAAATTGCACTTTTGGTATATAAAGCTCTCCACGGGATGGCGCCAGGCTACATTATGGAGCTGTTGTTACAAAAACCGAACTGTTGTTATCAACTGAGATCTGATGATCAGGGACTACTTTTTATCCCAAAAACTAGAGCCAAGACTCTTGGTGATCGAGCATTTGTGCATGCAGCTCCGTCAATTTGGAACAGGCTACCTTCTGGTATTAGAAATAGTAAAACAATTGACTGTTTTAAATCTCAATTAAAGACTTTCCTTTTTAAGAAAGCTTTCGATTCTAACTTTTAGATTTATAGACACCTATACCTTAATTCTTAATATTTTAGCTACTTGTATATAGTATAACTTCATTGTTGTAAAGCGCTTTGGAATATTTTATATAATTTAAGCGCTGTATAAATCTTTATATATTATTATTATTATTATTACTTAAAGTAAAATCACACAAAAAAGTCGGGGTCACCGAACTCGTTAAGAAGATATGACAATTACAATATACTACCTTTACCCCAATATGGCGCCGTCTTCACGCTCATTACGAGTAACAGCGAAATTACAACAGCTCGATATTTATTGACGTTTTTAGCGCGGATTTTGCTTTAGTAAACCTATCTTGTAATTATTTTTAAAAAAATATTGTGTTTTGACCAAAATGAAACTACTAATGTGTACAAATTCTGATCCACAAATGTCTTTTCCACATTTCTTTACATATCTTTATTTGAGAACATGCATTGATAAAGAATTTTTTTTCAAGATCCAGAAATAATTTTTCTTTTAATTTCGGATATGAAATGTAAAATGCATTAAAGAAATAAATTATCAGTTAAAAAACGGGGGTCACCGATCTTTTTAGGGAATTGCGACATTAAAACGCGAATTACAAGTAAATAAATATACTACAGACACAGGAACCCTAGCTACACTTTTGTATGCCTTTTTTGAAAACATTGATTTTAACGAAATTCTTTGCACAAATGTAACCAAAGATATTTGTGGTGTTACTCTGAGTGTATATCCACACCGGGCGAGCTTGAAAAATATGCCCGGACACGGTGGGATTCGAACCTACGACCTTTGGAATACTAGCCCAATGCTTTTCCAACTGAGCTACGCGGTCAGGGCGGTTTGAGTAAGTGATATTTCGGAACAGAATCTAGTTCCTTCGATACCAATGTATTCTAGTAATATGATTTTTTTTCTGTGTTGGTGTAGTGTACTCAGGTGAATTTGATATTTGTGGTGTTACTCTGAGTGTATATCCACACTGGGCGAGCTTGAAAAATATGTCCGGCCACGGTGGGATTCGAACCTACGACCTTTGGAATACTAGCCCAATGCTCTTCCAACTGAGCTACGCGGTCAGGACGGTTCGAGTAAGTGATATGTCGGAACAGAATCTAGACGGAATCTAGACTAGAATCTATTCGGAACAGAACTGTCCTGACCGGGTAGCTCAGTTGGAAGAGCCTTGGGCTAGTATTCCAAAGGTCGTAGGTTCGAATCCCACCGTGGCCGGGCATATTTTTCAAGCTCGCCCGAAGCGGATATACACTCAGAGTAACACCACAAATATCATATTCACCTGAGTACACTACACCAACACAGAAAAAAAAAGTAACCAAAGATGTTTAGAAGTAACATAAAATTGTCATAAAATGATTTTTTTTAAATGTACGTATAAGGGATGAAATTATAAGTTATAAGATGTGCGCAGTAAAAGTGGGCAGTGCGAAACTGCGGAATTACCTTAATAGCTTGTATTTCTCGAAGAAAATGTCTGATATTTTGCTGGATTTCGAAAAGAAATCCCTGGAATTTCAACTGAAAGTGACAGAATCCCCTCTCTGTTATGTCAGACAGCAGTGCGTTGCAGCTTCTCAAATAGCTCTGGCAATATACATCCCGTATCCAAATTTACTGAAATGGCATGCGCATACCCTTGTTGAAATGAAAGACGACAAAGAAAAGAGGTTAGACCACATCGACATTCTCAAGTTTTGGATTCCTGGAAGAACGGATTAAGAATCCATGAGAGATTTAGACGCGAAGTTAGTGCAATCGTAAAAAGTACACTGGGAAGAAAGTTAGTGGAAGTAAGAGAAAAGAGGCAGAAACAAAAGGGCTAAACTTAAGCATTTTTAAAAGTGAACTTGTGTTACCTCATGAAATAGAAAAAAAAATCTGTCTGCTGCAGAACAAGAAGTGGCTAAAAGGAAATCGAAGTACAAGAATCTGGAGAGTGAGAAAGAAAACTTGGCAAGGGAAATGATAGAAGCATTAAAGCAAAAGAAAATGAAATGGAAGAGGCAGACAAAGCCGTAGATGAAGATCTAGAGTTCACAAGAATGGAAGAAAAAATAAAGCACTATCTGAATATATAAAACGTTTGGACAAAGAAAATGATTGTGTTTGCCATGGGAGAACTATCGATCAATTAAAAAAAAGTCAAACATCAAGAAGACTTAAGCAGCTTAAAGAAAGATCAGAAATTGCTCTATCGTTTCTTGAGTCACATGTACTCAAACTGTCTCTTCTCCAGGTCGAAGAGACAGCCACTAATAAAGTTCATACCATGGAATTTGAAAAATTACCAGCAAATGATACTGACCAGAAGGATTTAGAAGGTCTTCTTCTATTACTAGACAAATTCTGTGCAAGTGATTAACTCTACCATGAATTGTCTCTATTTTCTGACAATTTACCAAGAAGTTACTTGATTAAACAAAAGAAGAACGAACTGAAGAAACTCTGCCATATTGAAAGAATACCAAGTCAATATCCTGGTGCACAACTCTCATTTTGCCAAACTCTACAAGATCACATCCATCAATTTTTCGAGTAAAATTCGAAACACAAATTTGATGAGCCAATAAAGGTCAAGATCAGCTGTGTTGGCGCAAAGATGTCAAGATCAGCAAATTTCATGATATTGTCATTCTCGCTACTTCCAACAGAGTATTTTGTAATGTCATCAAAGGGAAACAGGACAATTGGGGTAGTCAATGGTCCCGAAAAATATGAAACAATTGAGACATCATTTTCAGAACTTATTAATGACATAAATTCTGTGAATCCAAATGGGAAGATCAAAGTCAATGACACAGAAGTAGCTGTTGAACTGTTTCTTGGTGGAGACTACAAATTTCTGCTGATGGGCATGGGAATGTCAGGCGCTACCTCGGATCATGCATGCCCATGGTGCAAAGTGCATGAGCTTTTCAGATGGGACATGTCCAAAGATCTGTCATATTACAACGAAGAGAACACTCCAAGAAATTAAAGAATTAAGTTCCTTTTCCAAGACATTTTCATGTGTCAAGAGACCATTATTTAATATTCCGCTTGATCACATCATTCTGGATGAATTACATTTAATGCTGAGAATAACGGACAGAATGACTGAGAATTTAATCACAGAAGTAATGGAGAAGGACTGTAAGGAATATTTCAACAAATGTCAAGGCGAGGAGAAGGGCGAAAACATTCAATGAAGTGGATTCATTGGATTCTGATCAATGAACTGGGAATAACATTTTCTATTTGGGAGAAAAAAAAATGCTGACGGGAAAGCTAGCGGAACATACAACTGGAGAAGCCTTGTTGGATCAGAAAAACTGGAAACACTAGATATTCTATTTCCTGAATCAAGAGAAACAGTCATCAAGATCTGGAAAGACTTTTATTCACTTTACAATTTAATCAACACTGATTGAAATGCTGATGACTTTTACCTTGACATTTTCCGGAAGGCAAAATATTTTATATCTTTGTTTTGCTCAGTTGGCGGTCTTCGAATAGGGTATGAAAGGAAAAGAGTAACCCCATACATGCAAGCACTAGTGTATCATGTACCTATTTTTATTAAGAATCACAAAAAATTTAGACATTTCACAGGTCAAGGCGTTGAAAAAAACAATGACGATGCCAAGACAATATATTTCCAAAAATCAAATAGATGGGATGGGGCTCGGGATGTTTTGTTTGTGGAAAACAGGCAGCAGTTATTAAGCCACTGCGAGAGAGAAAAGAGGCAATACCATAAAAGAAATGCAGCCTACTGGGAGAATGACGTCATTGAAACAAGATAGAAACGGACAAAAGCATGTTTACGCGAAATACAAATTAATCACAGTGCATTTGTTGAATAGGGAAGCAACTCAAGTGAAAATAAATATAACAAATGACTGTTAAGCAGTTGAGACAGGAAATCAAATCTGCCAGTATTAATGTTAGAGGGTGTTTTGACACTTTAATAGAACTGCAAAATGCATGCTAATTATTTAACATTTAATTAGGTTAATATTGGTCACGTGTTGTTTGTTTTAATCATACGATCGAAAGGTGAAGACAAAAGAGAACAACAACTATTTTGACAGCCAAATAATACGATAAAAATGTATTAAAACTTGTACGAAATAAAGCTTAGAACATTGTCCTTGTCTTTGTGTTGCGAAGAGTTCACAACAGTCAAAATAGTTTGATTAATAGAGCGAAATGGGAAGTTATTTTGGGCGAAATATGCCAGATCAATAACAATTCCGAACACGTTTGAGTAGTGACACGCTAGAAAACAAAGACATCGAGTGTTAAAGATCGCATCAACGATGGTTAAAACTGAAGAGTTAAATCGGAAGAGAAGTTCGGCGAAGAAAAAGTTCGACGACGAGGTAAAAAGCTTCAAATTTGTGCTAAAAGCTCGCCCAGAAATACATAGTCTTGAAGAGGCTTTTGGCGAAGTCAAGGTGAAATATAAAGCTGTAAGAGAAATACATGATGGAATTACCGATTTAATGGTTGAAGCTGACATTGAGAAAGCCGATTTTACAAACCATGATATTTTTGTTACGGAACTCATTGCATATGGCGATTTACTCTCAAAGTTAGAAGAATATCGACGAAAATGTGAAGTAGATCAAACATCAAAGGGACTACCGACTAAAATGGAACCCAAACAAAAGGGGTCTAATCTGGAGAGAATCAAGGTACCATAATTTTCTGCAAACATTAAAACTTATCGAACATGGAAAAAATTTTCGAGCACACTATGAAGAGAAATTATGAAACTGAAGGAAGTCAACATTTGGAGACGACAAAGAGTTGATTAAAATTTTGATGAATGATAGCAAAACAATGAAAACTTTGAAGGTCAAAGATGCAAAGTCGATTCGGAATTTGGTCGCAACAGTTCGTGGGTTTATTCTCAGAATGGAGGTTGTTGGAGCATCTGACGAAGCCAAAATTAGATGTGTGTTTGCTGATATTCTGGCGAAAATGACGGTAGAAGATCAAAGAGCTTACGCACGGAGTATGATTGATACAAAGCAGATTGAAAGCCTGCATACCTTGTTGGAATACCTAGAAGAAGAGGCAAAAATAATGGCAAGTAGTCAATCGGATCAACCCTCTTAAAAAATTGGGATTTATCCAGTTAATGTGGACGGTGGTTAAAATGGTGGTTACAATTGTGCTTTGGGTTGTTCCCAACAACATGGTTTAGGTTATTGTCCAGCATTTAAGAAGATGAGAGTGAAAGAAAAGTGGGAAGTGGTGATTCAGTCCAAGAGATGTAAAAAATGTCTCCGAACTGCCGAACTGGACACCGATACCAACAGTGTTCGCGAAAAGCATGTGATATGAACAGTTGTGGAAGACCACATCATTACCTATTGCATAAAGATCCAAAACAAGTGGACAATGGCAAGCTGAACCCTGATGCACAACCATTCAAACCAGATCAGGAGGAAGCTGCAGGCACGGGTTTCAAGTCCAATCAGGTTGGTGCTATTTCAGCTGGTAAAGCAGGAACTGCAAATGTACCAACTCAAAAGTTCAAAGTGTACAGTGCCGATGGGAACTTTATTGAGGGACTTGCCATGGTTGATAGTGGTTCTAATAAGAGTCTCATGCGGAAAGAATTTGCGGACTAACTCGGTTTGGTTGGAGAATCAAAAAAGATAAAGATGTATGTTGCAGGCGGTGGAATTAGAGTTGAAGATTCTGCTGAGTTTGAGTTAAAGATATTGCCCTGTTATGATGAAGATATTGTATTTTATGTGAGGGCTTATTCAGTCAAGCAAACGTGCCAAGCAGCCAAAACTATTTCAAAGAAAGCGGTAGTCAGATACAATACAATACAATACAATAATTTAATGAACACTCCCCAAGGAGGCTTTTCAGTGATCATTTACAATAAGTAATAAACTAATTATGTACAAGACGAAATACTAGTCCTGAGATAGTATAAACTGATTTAGTAATTGAGTTTTCATTTTTTGCTTAAAAATATGTACAGAGCCACTTAATTTTAAAGAAGTTTCTAGTGAGTTCCATAAACTTACTGTACGGTAATAAAAGGATCTTTGGCCACTAGCGGTCTTATACAGTGGAATATTCAGCAACTGTGAGCTTCTGGTAGTCCGCTTACTCACGTCACATCGTTTAATAAACTGACTAGACAAATAAGATGGAGCATGGCCATTCATACATTTGTACGCCAGGATCGCATCTCGATAATAAAGTTGTAATTTAACGGGTAGCCACTTAAGGTCTTTCAATACGGGAGTAATGTGATCGTATTTACGAGTTCCCGTCACAATGCGTGCCGCGAAATTCTGTGCAGTCTGTAGCTTATTTAGATTTTTCTCTGCAGTATTAGACCATACAGACGAACAGTAAAACATTTTACTAAAAACTAAAGTGTTAATTATTGTAATAAGTGTTTTCCTATCAAATGCATGCTTCACGCGATTTATCTGACCTAAAATCGACATGCACGAAGACACATTTTTTATAGTATGCTCATTAAAACTAAGGGTCTGATCAAACGTTACACCCAGGTCCTTTACATGCAGTGGAGGTTGGATATCTTTTCCTAACAATGTTACACGAAAATCAGATAGTTTGGATAGCATTTGTCGGCTGCCATAGACCATTAATTTTATCTTCTTTGGATTCAAGAGTAGACAATTTTCAAAACACCAGTTACGCATTCGAACTAGATCGTCATTAATTTCAATCATAGCCTTGGTACTATCGTGTATTGGAAATGAGATATAGAGTTTACTGTCGTGTACATAGCAGTCGGGTGTGCAGGACCTCGGAACAAGTGGTAGATCATTGACATAAATATTAAACAAGATTAGGCCAAGGATACTGCCCTGTGGGACTCCGCTTGTAACTAGCAGAGGATCTGATAAGGTTGAATTTATGTATACCACTTGATATCGATTTGACAGGTAGCTACGGAACCATGACAATCCAGAAGGTGATATACCAATGTCCCGCAATTTATTTAATAATGTTTGGTGATTTATGCTGTCAAAAGCCTTGCTAAAGTCTAACAATACAACTGCAGTTAATTTCTTACTGTCAATTGCTGTTAGAATTTCATCAGTAACTTTTATCAGAGATGTTTCGGTAGAATGGTCTTTTTTGTTTCCGCTTTGCTTCGTAGAAAGTTTCCCATTTAAAACTAAATAAGGCATCAACTGATTCAATGCTGATCGTTCACATATCTTTGATAATACAGGTAGAAGTGAGATGGGACGGTTGTTCTCTGCTTCTTCGTGATCGCCTTCCTTTAAGACGGGCAAAACCTCAGCCTTCTTCCAAGTACTTGGAAACTGGCATGTAGAACATAAAGACGCATTGACGATTGAGGTGATAGGTAAAAGGATTGCAGGGAGGCTATCTTTAATCACGCGTATAGGTATTTTATCATGGCCAGGTGCCTTATTCATTGGCATTGAGCGAATAACATTCTCGATTTCTCCGCTGCTCATCGGCTTAAAGAAAAATTGTTCATCATCTGGGTATTCTTGAGTGGGGACTGCTGGTTGTGTTAAGTCATAATTAGATTGAGCGGCCAAGGAATTTATTTGTTCAAAAGTTATTTGGCCAAGAGTCGTAAAATAAGTGTTAAACTCATTTGCAATGATCTTTTCATCTCTATTATAGGACTTCTGTCGCGTGGTTTGTTTTGGGATACAAGATCGTATTGTTTTCCAAATACTTCTTTTGTTGTTGGGATTACTCATTATTTGTTCCATGACATGCTCTTGTTCGGCTAATCTAATTTCTCGCCTCACTTCCTTCTTAAAATTTCTATAAGCCGCCCAAGCTAAGGTGTCATTTGTTTGTCTAGCCAATTTCCTCCAGTGGTCTCTAGTTTTCATGAGACAGCGAATTTTTTCAGTTATAAACGGGTTTTGTCGACCTCTTACTTTAACTCTTTTGATAGGAGCGTGCAAGTCCAAGATATTATTCAATATCAGGTTAAATGCATTAAGCTTGTCGTCTATATCATCAAAAACATTTATAACCGACCAAGGTGCGTACGACATATCTTGAGAAAACGAATTGGGATTATATTGTCGAAAGCTTCTGGTATTAACATAAACAGGCTTTTGACGTTCTTTCTTTAACTTCAGGGTGGCATATACTAAGTCATGATCGCTTATTGAAATTGGTACCACATTAGATTCAATTATAAGCTCTTTGTTCGAAACGAGTATAACATCTAACAAAGTCGCTGAGGACTCTGTTATTCTCGTAGGTTGAGTTATTAGTTGGGCCAAGTTAAAAGTGGAGCAGAAATTTAATAGAGCTTGGCATGCAGGATCCCCAGTGTT